>JAODAL010000753.1:0-275875 GCA_025379985.1 Phyllomedusa bahiana
GACTTTGCACCGATTGTTTGCTGCAGCTAATCTTGTTCAATCTAATTAGTTCACTCACAGCTCAGTCCTGTCCCTGGGGATGATGTCACTCCTCTCCTAAAGTTAATCAGATAAGACTTTTTGTTGGGGCAGGCTACAAAAAAATTGCTAAAACTGAGAACCTCCCTAAACTGCTTTATCTCATGACTAAAGTAAAATCCACCGACCAATGTATTTAGAAAATGTCTTCATTTAACAGTCCCTTTGTATTGAAAGCTAATTTTCATAGTGAGAAAACCCCTATAAGTGTCCACCAGAACAGCAGCAGCCATGAGTCCTGCCATACTTTGCCCCCCATAACCGTGCCAATGTTCAGCGCCACCAAAGTATCCCCCGGAACAGTCCCCCAGACAGCACCACCATAATGCACAGGTAACAAACATCCTACATTCCGACAATAACCGTTCCAGCTATACAATGCCCACTGTAACAGTACTAACCATACAATGCCCACCATAACAGCTCCAGCAATGCAATGCCCACCATAAGGGTATGTTCACACAGCGTGTTCACTCCATGGAAAAAAAAGTTTTTGATCTTTGGGCCGTTAGACCCCCAAAGAACCATCTAAAATGAGCATGTGATTTTAAATTGCTTTCAAGTAAAACAGCACGGGTTCAGCGTGATCGAAACCGTGTTACTTGCGTCTTTTGGCCTCTTCGATCCATTTCAAAGAATCGCATGCCCCAATTCTTGATCCAAACGACGCAGAAAGCCCCTATAGGTAAATCCTGTTGCGCCAAACAAAACCAAAGCATCTAGGGGGGATGGAAGCCCTTTTTTAATCTCTGCTGGTAGTCATAACAGCCAATTTACTGCATAGACCGCTCTGGGACCATTCTAGGTCTCCAGGACTGACTGTCAAGGGATTCCCCAGGCTCCAGTTTGGTTACTGGCAATGGTGTAACCATGTTTTTGTTCAATTACAAGCCCATGAGCTTTCAATGGCTGCCTCTATAATTAATCCAACAGATGGCCCCCATTTGGAAATACCATTGATCGTAGACTTACGTGGTTATTGTTTAGCTCAGAAAACTGTCCCTTTTTTGCCCCACAATTATTTAAAATGCCCCCTGCTTTTTTTAAAATGCGGGAAACGGGGTAGAAAGGACACCCGATTACAGTACCGACAAGGTCAGGTGCTAAGCTGAAGAAAACTGATGAAAGGGGAGTTTGTGTAAATTTGGTTACGTTGGACTCCATTACACCTCTACACGAAGCTTGTATTCAAGGCCATATTCAGTGTGTGAAGCTGCTACTTGCTGCTGGTGCACAGGTTTGTAACCACATACTGATTTAATGTTTCATTTCATACGAATAGCCTTTCAACCCCTTTCTTAAGCGGGTCAAGGCTACAAACTTTTAAATTTTTTTCCCATCCAGGAAAATTGAGGGTTGATTTTTTAGGAACAAGAGTACTTTTTTTAATAGGTCCCAACCTACCACAGAATATACTGAGAATCCGGATGTGAAAAAAAACATACTTG
The DNA here is from genome assembly GCA_025379985.1 of Phyllomedusa bahiana. Classification (NCBI taxonomy): domain Eukaryota; kingdom Metazoa; phylum Chordata; class Amphibia; order Anura; family Hylidae; genus Phyllomedusa; species Phyllomedusa bahiana. The sequence continues at coordinate 1,527 of JAODAL010000753.1, forward strand.
CGCCATGTTAACAGGGGTTTTGTTTTTATGGCATTCATTTTTTTAGTATTTGTTGGGTATGCAAAAAATAGGGTTTTATATTTAAAAAAAAAAATCAAAACTTCCCAATAATTTTTTTTTCTTCCCACTATGGACCGATGAGGGTGATTTTTCATACTAAAGTGTAGTTTTTAATGGTACCATTTTGGGATACATGCAACTTTTTTTACCTTTTATCCAATTTTTAAATGGAACAAATGCCCTTTAAATACTCCGTTTTCCCGTAAATAATCATAAAATGAATACTCCAGCTTGTTTTAGAAGTAGCATTAAGCAGATACCGCCTTTACTTTTAAAAAAAAAAAATTTTTTAATTTTCCAAAAAAAAGTGATAATAAAAAGGGTAGGAGAGTTGTAATACGCACCATGTACAGATTGCACAAAGGTTTTCGATAATAATAGTTTAAAACATTAAAACCCAATAAAAAAGTTCCCTTTTTTTAAAAGATCAGACTTTGACAATGTGGCAAAACCAATTATGTGCAATTTTTTATTTTATTATTTGTAAAATGGCTAAAAGGGGGTGATTTGCAAAATTACATTTAAAAAAAATGTTTTTAATACTTTAAAACATTTTTTTTTTCAAATTGAGTCCCCCAAAGGGTCTTAGCACTGGGTCAGGGACTAGGTCGGTGGGGAAATAATGAAAACAACATATGGAAGCCTTTATTAGGCTTCCAGCTGCCATGCTAACTATCAACCCCAAGTTTTTTGCCACAGGGGTGTGATCGGGGAGTTAGGTTTGGGGTTTGGGTGCACACCTTTTCTCTTTCTTTAGATGTCGGTTGATGTGACGCTGATTTTAAACAGCAGGTAACAGAACCCGTTTTGGCCTTTGCTGTTAGCAACAGGTGTCATCTGCAACCGAAATTAAACCCCCAGCCCCTATTGGGGATTTTAGTGATAACCCCGCCCATAGAAAATTTAACATACCATGAATTAACAACTTCATGAGTTGGTAAGGGGTTAAACACACAGACCTTTCACCGTTTTACTGCATTAACACCAATACCACTGAAGACACTGTACTTTGCAACCAGTTAAGGCTTTGCTTACTTTTTTTAATTGGAATCCTCCTTGTTTCTTTACAACAGTGTAGCCCCCTGCAGTACAATCACATCGTTAAAAAAATATGAAAAAATATGCGCTCCTAACTCTTTTTAGTGTTTCACTCACCCCTTCCCAAGAACCTAGAAAAAGACGGAGGAAAAAAAAAGTATTTTAATAAAAATAAAAAGAAAAAAAAACCACCCAAAAAGACCAATATTAAGTGGATCAGGAAAAGGGAATCTCACGAAAATAGTCTGTAAAAAATTTAAAAGAATACATTTTACCAGTTGGCTTCAATGTTTGCAGCTTATAAATCTATTCAAGTTCCCGTTTCTTTAACCGGAGAGTCCTATCACAACTCTATTTAATTGTGGGCTAAAATCTGGGATCATAAATTTGAGGTCCCATTCTGAATGTCAATCGTCAAAAAAATGTTGAGACACAGGTAAATCCATGTATTTTTTTTCTAATGGTATATCTGTGATTGTTTAATCTGGTCTTCATATTGTATGTCATTTCTCCTACATAAAGTAAGTGACATAATACACAGATCACCCACTCTCGTATGTGAAGTAGTGCCTAATATTATGGTGTATATGAGTAATTGGATGTTAAAAAAAATTCGCCTCTAAGTTTACGATTGACATAATTATGGCATAGAAATAAATCGATTTTGTAAAAAAAAAACTTTACGTCTTTTTAGGAGTCTTAGGAATGTCTGTCTTAGATTAGAGAATCTACGGTATGACATAGGAGGTTTTGGATGAAAATTCCATTACTTGTTGAAAGCTGTTCTTAATAGTGTCCCATTGCTAAAGGCACTACAAGTAGAAGTATTAAGGAACCTTTTGGATGTCTCTCAGAAATTGTAAATAGTTGTGGAGGCTGAGTAGGAAAAATGTTGATGTTCTCAATATTAGTCTCATGTTAAATAATATGTTGTGCACAAAGCATCCGACTAAAAAATAAAAATTTAATATGGGTCCTTTTTGTCAAATGTTAACGGAGTGTTGTGATCTGTCTCCTTTACAAGTGAATCAGTAAATAATTTATTTTTAGAAAAGTTAATACAGGTATTAAGAAACTGTATAGACTCCTATGAGGAAGACATAGTGAAAATAATATCCTCATCCAGAGAATTTAAAAATTGATGGAAATCATGTAATTGTTCTGATGTATCTGTCCAAATGAAGAAGACGTCGTCTATGTACCTCCATCACATCATCCCAGCACTTGGCTAAAATTGTGTGACACATAGATGGACATCTTCTCCAACATGCTGACAAAATCATTAGTGTAGTTGGGGACCAAATCGCACACATCGCATACCCTTTTTTTTGCTTTAAAAAAAATTAAATAAAAAATAATTGCAAAACAAAAATTTTACTAAAAGACAAAAGAATTATTTTCCTGCTTCAGAGAATGGGCTTGTTTAAATAGCAAAAATTCCCTTTTCATGTATGATGGAAGTTTAGCAGACTTACAGTATCCGTTGTAAGCAAAATAGCTCCTTCTGAAATAGATCTTTGATTTTATGTGTAAAATCAAAAAATTACTTATTGTTTAACTCAGTGTTTGCATGTTACACACTTTTTTTTTAATTTTAACTAGGTTTTTAAAATTTTAAAAACATTCCCCCTTTCAAAATTTTTTTTTAACATTTTTTAAATCCCGCAGTTTTTTCTCTTTGCCCCCCATCCGTTCGTAAGAAGATTTTTTAGTAGTCTGCTCTTACCTACAAGCAGGGTTACACGAAAGGTAACACAAAAAGTGATAATAAAAAAAAGGTTCCCCCGCAAATAGGGGATAGCCCCAGTTCTCCCTCCCTGTGCAGTGACTTTTTCCCCGGGCACAGAGCATCCCAGAAAACCTCCTTAGAAGTTAATGGGGTATTCAGTTTACAGGGGTCAAATGTGCATGAAGCTCGTAAAAAAACTCTCTAAATGCTTTAAAACTGTGCAGGCAAGAAAGCTGTCCCCCCCAATCATAATTTGACGACTGAAATTAGAAATCTATAATCAAAACAAAAATGGGTAAGAAGAAAAGAATATGGATCAGGGTCTTGATTTAATAAGTAAAAAAAAAATTGACGACAGATTCCATTTAATCTTCCTTTAAATATCCCACTTGAGGTATCTAGAAGGAGCCCTATACACACTCCCATCAAATAATTGTCTGTTGGCCTCTGTCACATATTTATCAGTATCCATTATAATGATTGTACCCCCTTTTTCAGCGTGTTTCATCATTAAATTAGGGTATGTTTACACAGAGTATTAGCGGGCCATACTTCGGGGCGTAATCGTGCTGCAAGGTGTTTAAAGTACTTATTTAGTGCTATGGTATTACAATGTATTCTCCATTGCCGGGGAGAGGGAGGGTGAAGGGGGCCGGAGCACTGTGGGAAGTAGTTGGCCCGGGGTGACTTCACACAGGGTATAGCGGGGCTACAGTAAAAGCCGCTAACGCTTGTGAACACCCTTACAGGGTTTTTAAAAATAACATTAAATGCCTCTACAGTATTTCTGCCCCAGTCATATTGGGATGCAACAAACCGTGGGAATGAGAGCTATCTGTCAACTTATCAATATAGTTTTTAAACAAAATATATAATGTTTCTGAAACTGGATGGGAATTATTGATTGGTTGAAAATCACTTCTCTGGACAGTATCCAAATTTTTTGGAGAAGATGTCCATCTATGTCTCACCATTTCAACCATGTGCTGAGATGGTGGAGATACATAAACGACATCTTCCTCATTTGGATGGGTACATCAGAACAATTGAACTGATTTCCTTCACTCAAAGATTTTTGAATTTTAAAAAAAATTTTGTTTATTATTATTACAAAAAACCCAAGTACATGATACCTTTAGATACGTTTAATTTCCTTTTTTGTGACCCCGCCCCATAAATCAAATTTTCTTAAAACAAAGTTCCCTAAAATAATTAAAATTCATTAACTTTCCTCACCCCAACCCCCGCATAATTTTTTTAACATGTTTACTAGCAAACATGAACACTGTATAAATGTACTATATACAGTATAACAAAAAGAAAATGTAAAGAAATAAACTAGTTTAATTAGGTGTATTCACCTTGAAAGTCAGATGAAGATGCTGCCGAAGATGCAGGTGGAGGAGATTGCTAAACTTAAGTTCTCTGTTTTTTTTTCCCATTCATTTAGGGTGGGTTCACACAATGTTGCTGTGATGGCAGATGGTCTGCAGAGCAGATTATAAAATTCATGGATGGCTTTAGATTAGGAGCTTTTGAGCAGGAGCTGCTGCAATTCATGTCTGCTCCTCATGTCACTCTTAACTCAAATATTTACTCTTAACTCAAAGCAAAACATGGACCAAGAGACTGCTCTTCTCTCAAAACACTCAAGTCAACGTACCGCTGTATATAGATCATACTGTTCCAAACAAACATCTTTGTATTTGGGAAGATAAAGTACTGTGACACGATTGTAACTTTTTGGTTGTGTAACCTTAGTCCTACAGTTCATAGATAATCTTAGAGCACAAAGGTTATGTTAGGAGTGTGAACAGTGTACCAATGGAGCAGTCAAAGTTATGAGACATTGGTGTCGGTGAAGTAAGGAATAAAAGGCTCGCAGTCTACAGAATAGAGCAGTGGTTGAACAGTGGAAGGGTATATCCACTAAGGAAGACTGCTACAGCTGCTTCAACCGAAACATTACAGTTGTGTCACAGTACTTCATCTTTCCAAATAAAAAGTTATTTATTTAAAATGTTATGGTCTACATATATTGGATGTTTTGTAAATAATAAAGAACTTCAATTTATTAATCTTTACAACAAATTCTTGAGTGCCGTGGATTTTCTTCTATATATTTTTTGGACTGCAATTTTCTTTCCACGAGCACCTCACTATAGCCTATGTGCTAAACATATCTATAGAAAATTGTCATCTAAGAAGAATAATATAATTCTTACAATTTAGTCAGGTGCTTTGTGTGTAACGTATTATTCATAATGAGGACTTTTTATCAAATATGGCAAAAAAATTTAGACAGGGGAGTTACCACCAAAATCTTTTTGCCCAGAGAAAAATTTGGTTTTTTAAATTCAGCCTATAATAATTTACAACCTTCTGAGGGCATCCAAGATTTTTTTTTACCCTTTTTTGTATGCTTTTAGCCCTAGAATAGCGAGTATTCTTAATAAGCATTGGGACACTTTCCACAGCTTTCCACTAATTTGGGGATTTTCAAACTACCCCTGTGCCCCATACCCATGATCCCTAAACTAAAGGACAAGGGAAAAAAACAAAAAATTTTCAAGAAACCTAAAAAGACGAGAATTTTTTTCTTACAAAATCCCAAAATTGGTTAATTTCCATCCAAAATTGTGTTAAAATTGTAAACAAAACATACAGTGAATTTTTTTTTTAAAACCTACCCATTACTTAAAACATAAATTTATTAGACACTACTTCCAGCCCCGGGGGTTTATGTCATTTAAATTTTAGTAACAAAAACGTTTGCACTATAAAGGGGCAGATTGAACAACCCCAATATCCCAATAAAGAAAAATCATTTTATTTCCTGTTTTAAAGGATTTTTCTAACGCTAGGCATTCAGAATGCGACCTCAAATTTATGATCCTAGAGTTTATCCTGCAATAAAATAGGACTACCTGGTTAAACAAACAGGAACATGAATGGATTTACATCAGGGTGGATTTGATTTAATCAACCGATTTTTTAAATCACATTTTAAATCACTAGTCATTTAAAACTTTTTTTAAAACAGTGATTTAAATCAAAGTTTTTACCTAAACCCGTTTTTGCAATTTTAAACATCAAGTAAAAAGAAAAATTTTAAAAAATCACTTTTTTTTATTACTTTTTCTTCCCCCCGTTTTAAAGGTTTAATCATTCATATTTGGACCCCACTGTTCTGTTGTAAATTAGGAAAAAAAAATAATCCTGACCTTAATAAAAATTTAAATAGAAGGGTTTTTTTCAAAATGAAAAAAAACAACATTAAAAAGCATAATTATTTGCTTAAACAAACCTTTCCCTGTTTTTAACTAAAAATTTTGGGTAAACAAAATAAAAATATATTTTAAGAAACTTAGGGCTGTCCCGCCCAGCCGACCCCTTAAAAATTAAAAACTAAATGTCCCTGGCTGCCTTGTAAAAAACATTTTCCTCTTTTTCTCCTTTTAGGAAACCCCCCCCCCCAAAAACCCAAAGGGGAAAAAAAAAAAGGGGGTTTTGGGGGATTTTGGGTTTAAGGGTTTTAAATTTTTAAAGGAATGTTTAAAAAAAGAGAAAAGTGTTTGGTGACCCGGGTTTTTTTAAAATGAAGTTTTTAAATTTTTGAGCAAGTTTTAAATAAAATTAAATTTGGGAATGTTTAAATAAAGTTTTAAATTTGGGGAAACCCTTCCTTTTTTTATCTTCAGAAAAAAAATATTTTTGAATGGGTTCCCCCTTTCTCCCGAAGTTTATTATAGTTTTGGGTTTTAAAATGGATGAAAAGCTGGATAACCCCCTGTAAAAGCTAAAATTTCCCCAGATTTAATTTTTTTACCCCTGAAAATGGTTTATTTACCCAAAAATTTTCCCAAAAAAAGAGCGGAGGCAGTGGGGATGTCCCCTTTCCGGGTTTTTTTCTGCTTTTAATTTAATTCTGTCCCCTGTGTATTCTGTTTTTTTAAAATTTTTCACTCAGTTCCTTTTTCCCAAATTTTTAACAGCATTTTCCCCCCCAAAAAAACAGCTATTTTTCTGTTTTTTTTTTTAAAAAACCCTTAGAGAAAGGGTTTCAGGAAAACTCAGCATATGGTTTTAAAAATTTCTCGTAAGCCCAATGTTGAGGATTTTTGGGCCCGGGTAGGGGCCCCTATTTTATCTCCCATTTTTTCACAAAATTGGGCATCAAATAGGGAAATTTTTTTATAAACTGCCAAAACAGTCCACCACAGAGTTCCATCAACATCTTGTTGGGGGTTAGCTTGGTTTCCCCCCCATCCCTTTTCCCCAGCTGGGGTGCAGCAAAATGATTATTTCGGGAAATATTTAAAACAATTTTCAACAACATTACCTTTATTTTTTGAACACTTAACTTTGGCTAAGATTTCAAACAAATGAGCACTTTCAACTAAATGTTAAAATTTCACTTTGTTTTTCCCCCCCCTTTCCTTCTAAAATTCCCCCCCCCTTCTTTTCCCTCTTTGGGTCGTTTGCAAACATTGTCAGTGACCAAACTGGACTAGACATTTGGGAATTTTGTTCACAAGTCTTTTAAACTTTTTCTGCCCTTCTTGTAAGTATTCGGGTGTGGTTTTTGGGATTTTTCCCGGGCCCATCCCGTTTTTTTTTGTGCCAAAGGAAAAACTTTACAAATTTTTCTGTTTTTTATAAAAACACATAACCCAAAAGGGGCAAAGTGGACATTACCCACCCATCAATACTTATTAAAAAATTTTTCCCCCCCAAAGGGTTTTTTCACAGCTCCATTTCTCTGTCATACACTTTATTTTCCCCAGTTTTCCGCAACATCCGCTCGGGTGGTGGGAAAAGTAACCCCGGTCTCATGACTGGGAAACCCCCAATTTAAAGAAATGTGGGGTTCCCCAGTCAACGGGAAAAAAGAGGGTCGTTGCCTAAATAAAACGGGGGAATTTTTTTTCAATCAATTTTTTTCCTTTTTTTTTTCTAATCTGCTAGTTCTTTAATTCCAACAACCCATCTTGGGGGTTCCAGGAGGTAAAGTTTTTTTTCTTCTTTTTTTCCTTTTGGGGGTTTGGGGAAATTGGCTGTGGGTGGGGGGCTGATGCGGGTGCTAACGAAGCAATATCCTGGATTTGGGTAACTCTGAAACTGTAAACAGGGTGATGGTGATCTTGGAGGGGGATAGTTTCCAGAATCCATGAAATTCCCCTAAAAAAAAAAAAAGTCAATGCCGTTATTTTAAAATTTTTTTATACAATTCGCTTATTGGGACACAACAATCCTGCCCCCCCAAAGGGAAATTTGTTTTTTTTCCCTCCCTGAAATGTAAACCCAAAAGACATAACATTCAAAAATATTTAAAAAATATAATTTTTCTCACCCCATTACGTTTTAGTCTTTAGAAAAAGGGATTCAATAAAAATGGTTTTCCCCAAACCCGAAAATCCTGCCTGTTCAGAATGTTTCTTTAAAATCATCTTTTAATCCCGCCTTTTTCCCGGAAAGTGGGCCCCATACGCCGGGCCCCCAGGCCTTTCACTCTTTTTTGCAAAAAACGGGTTTTCATTTTTTTACCAACCCCGCCTTTAAAAGTAGGCTAAGGAGCCTTTATTAAAAAATTCCCAAACGGGTTCTCTTTTAAAGGGCCGGGTGGCCCAAATTTTAAAAGGGAAAAAATGTAATAAAAACCCCCAGAATTTTTCACCCCAAACAGATCCAGACTTGTCCCCGTCTGGGGGCTATGCTGCAAATATTTGGCTCAAAGTTTCACTTTCAATTTTTTTGTCGTTTCCCTTCCCCCCTCCCCCAACTTAATTCCATCTTTTTTTTTGTTTTTCAACTATTTCCCCTTTCCCAAAAAAACAGAAAAATATTTCAAATTTTTGGGCGGGGACTGGAAGGGTTGATTCCGGATTTATAGGTTTGTAGAAAAAAAAGGATTAAGGGGCCCTTTTTCCAAATTGTTCGTTGTAACAATTTTTTTCTGGGCCTCTGGGAGTCAAATTTAGTTTTGGGGAACGGGGTAAAGTAAAAACGAAACTTTGATAAATAGGAGAAAACTGCCCCCCTAATCCAAAAGAAAACCTCGGAAGAGCATGGCATTTTGAATGTTTACAAAAATACTCCTTTATTCTACCCAAAATTTAAAAAACTCAGCTTTTTTCTCATAAAGGAAAAAACCCTTTTGGGTGGGAACCCTATTTTTTCCCCCAAAAAGGGATTTTTGAAAAAAAAAATCCGATTTAAATAAAAAAAATCAGATTTTTTTTTTGATTTTTTTTTTTTTTAAAAAAAACTTTTTTTTTTATCCACCCTGAATTTTCATCAACTTACCAAAAACCCTTCCCCCTTTTTTGGGGGGACACTCCCGGAAATGGGGGGCCTTTTCCCGCCCCCCCCCCCCCCCCCTTTCCCCCCTCCAAGGGGGTTTTGCTTAACTTCCCCTACTGAAAAGCTGCCGGAAAGGGTTTTTTGTAAAAAGGGGGCATCCCGGGGGGTCAAGAGACGCGCCCGAATCCCCCTTTTCCCCCGCCGAAACAAGGGGGGGTGGGCAAAAAAAAAAGGGGGGGGTTTAGGGAAGGGCCCCTTTAAACCTGACCCCTCCCCCATAGACAGTGTGAAAGCCAGGGGGCAGGCAGCAGAACAGGTTTTCTGCCAAATACGCGGGTTGTTGGAATGGGGGGTGGGGGGGACTGATGTTCTAAGTAGTGCAAAGGGTTTTTGGGGTGTGGGTGTTTGGGGTTTTTGGGTTTTATGTGTGGGTGACGGGGGTGGGTTGGGGGGAGAAGGGTTTTGTGTTTGTGTGAGTGGGAGAGGTGCATGTGTTTGAGTGTGCAAGGGGGAAAAAGTTTTTTTCCAAAATGTCCTTTATGCCCCTTGCCCTGTCCCCCTGGCCCTGCGGTCTGTCTCTTTGGGGGTCCCCCAAAGGGCAAAACAGGCCCAATGGTAAAGTGGGCCCCCTACTTTCCCGTCTCCCCGTTCTGTCTTTTTGGGGGCTGCAGGGGGCTGGAACAGCAGCAAGGGGGCAGGGGTTGCCTCCTTTCTCCTCCCCTGGGGCCCCGTTAATTTTTGTCTCCCGATGGAAGGCAGGGGGGAGGGGAAAAGGCCACAGGGGGCAGAAGGGGGTCTCTTTCCCTTGCCTTTTTCCTTTGGCGGGCCAAAGGGGAAAAATTTTGCCCCCAGGAAAACGAACCCCCGGTGATTGGGCCCTTTTGGGATTAGCCTATTTAAACTCCAGGAAAGCGGGGGAACACTCCAAAATTCCCCCCCAAAGGGCACCAATTTTTCCCCATCATGGAAAGGGTTGGGGGTCACTTTCCAATTTCCCCCCAAAGGAAACACCAAATTTTTCCTACAAAAGGAAAAACTGGGGGGGTTTTTCCTGTGGGGCCCATGGGGGGTCACCCAGCTTTTCCCGGATGGGATAGGGGAAACCAGACAATATGTTGTATGTGTTAAGGGTTTTTTTATTTACAGGGTTTTTCCCTTTGGGGCTATGTCCCGGGTTTGGTGGACTATTTTGGACCAAAACCCTTGGGTCTATTTTTTTTTCAAAAATAAAAGTTAAAGAGAGGCTAAATGTCGGGACGTTTTTTTAAAAAAAAGGTTTTTTTTTTCCAATTATTTTCCCCCTCCCCCCCCCTAAAAATTTTCCTAATAGTAATGGGGGTTTTTCTGACAGACGCCTCTTCATTAAAGTCAAACCCGGCCCTTTTTTGTCAGTCAGCGGGGGTTTTTTTTTTGCCCAAGCCCTAAACATTTAAAACCCCGTGCCTATTCCCCCCCTACCCAATCCCACCAAATTTACTGGGAAACCCAAAACCCCTTCGGGAAGCAAACCCTCTACGTAAGGGACTACTCAAATATAAAAATAGGGGGTTCCCCCTGGGTTTTTTTTTGTATTTAATGAGAACCCCGCACATGGGCATCCACGGAAAAGTTTACAGGATTCCCCACTTTGGGTTTTTCTCAATACAAAAAATTTTTTTTTAAAACAAAGGGGTTTTTCCCCCCTTTTTTTTTCATAACCATAAAGGGTAAAACCGACAGCTGCACCCTGAAACTTTTCAGAAGGGGAAAAGGGCCCTTAAAATTCGGGGGCCCTTCCGACCAAAAAAAACCCAGCCTGCAGCTGCCGCAAAAAGGGGAAACCATCACATTAGGGGGTCTGTTCTGGGCCGGTTTTAACCCCTTTTTGTTTTTCCTTCCCCCATTCCCCCCCTGCAAAACCCCTTAGCTACTGGGGTAAGGGGGAAACAGGGGGGTTAATTCAAAATTGGGGATTGACAAAAACAATGCGGGCTGCCCACCAAGCCCCGAGCGATAAAAGGGAAAGTGTCTGTAAATTTAAAACCACCATTACTAAAACTGGAATTAAATAGAAGAAAACCCACACAAAGTGCACAATTTGTTTATTTATTTAAATAAACACTCTCCGGCTACAGCCCTCTTTCACCATTTTATTAAAGAAATCGATCCAACATTGGTCTGACATATTCCAAAGGGGAAAACTGTATAAATATAAGAACATTAAAAAAAGACCGTACTAAACTCTTATATCCTGCCCTCTCCCCCCCCCCCCCCAAAAAATCAGGGCCTTTTGGGGTGATCTTCTGGGGGTCCCGGGAAGGGGATTTTAAACCTGCGCACTAGGGTTTCTGGGGGGAAACAGAGCACAGCTGCAGAAAAATCCCAAGGGGGGGGCCTTTTGCCCCCCCCCAAGGAGTTTGGGTAACTGTGCTTTTGTACCCCTCTCCCACACTCCCCCTTTGTTTTTTATAAACCTAGTGCCAACAAAAAAATAAACCCCCTCCCCACACTCTAAACCCTCCACCTAATCCCCCCATACCCCTCCCGCACCTTCCTATTTTGCACCTATCCCCCCCAAAAACCTTCCCACTTATTCCCCCCAAAAATCCCCCTAAAACCTCCACCTATCACCCTAAAACCCCTTCCCACCTGCACCTTCCTCCAAAACCCCACCTTTCCCCCCCATGGGGATTTTTGAAACAAGGTGGCCAGGGGTGGGGGAAAGGGGCTGAAAAAAAATAGAATTCAAAAGTTTTTTTGGAAAATTTCTGCAGGGAAACGGTTTAACCGAGAAAGCATCATTTGGGGTCTGGACAGAGGGAGAAAAAAGGGGGAAAAAGAAAAATTCTGGCCCATAAAAACATGTCCCCCCGGGTGAGTCCCGGGGGGGAAAACCCAAACCACTAAAGTGTCTGCGAGTTTTTGTACCCCGGGTTTCTTCTACCCAAATTTTTAATTTCACTGAAAAGGGGCCAAATTTTTTTTATATTTTAATGGTTTGTTAGGGTTTAGGGGTACCTCCCACCCCTTCGGGTTCTGAATAGACTATCCGACGTCCAGGAAAGCGGGTTTGGACCCCCAAAAACCCCTTTAATTTTTCTTTCCCCCCCACCTTAAAAACATTTGGGGGGATGGGGTTTTGGCTTCTGGGGAAGAGTGGCGTGGCTAAACAACAAGAGGGGCTTTCCATGCAAACCTTTAAAAATTTTTTCCCCTCCCTGTTTGGCCCAAATTTCCCAAAAAGGGGCAATATGATTTACATTAAAACCATCTGGATTAAATGTAGATTTGAAAATTAAAGATAAGCATGAGGGAGATCTAAATTGATTATATTCTGCATTTTAAAATTAAAATTTTCCCGGGTAACCCATTTTGGGGGTTCCCACGAAAGAAATTTTAAAGAATGCAATAGAAAACCCCCGCAAAGAAACAAACAAAAAAAAAAAAAAATAAAAGACATTGGGTTTACAAAACCACAAATAAATGCAAGAAAAATGTTAAAAGGGGCGCCCACCTGCCCTTCACTTGAACGATATTCCTTTTTTCACCTGGCCGGGGTTTTAAACCCTTTAAAAAACTTCCTTAGCTTATTTTGCAATGTGCAGGAACTGTTTTTTGTTGGCCTCGCAAAAGAACTATCTTTTAGAAAACTAAAATAAAAATTTCCCTGAAAACTTTCCCCCAAAGATTAAAAAGGTATCTTTAATTTATAGCATAAAATCGGCACAAAGAAGACCAAGTGCTACATCACTTATGCGTTTCTGGCCCATGATCACTGCATTTTGATTAGTTACAAAACCAACTAATGAAAAGATGTATGCGCTTTTTAATTGCTTGCATTGAAAAATACAACAAAAACAAAAAAGGGTAGAACCCTCCCTTTAATTTTTGTTGGGGTTTTCCCTAGTGATAATCGCATTGGGAAACCCAAATGAACACACACCGTTTTCCATTATAAACATTTTTCTTTACAGAAGGGTTTCATTTTGTTCATATAGGTGGATGCCAGAAATATTGGGGGCAGCCCCACCTCTTTTACGCTTCTCTGCAGGCACCTTTGGGTATGAAAATTGGCTTCTGGACTATGGGGGGCAAAGTGGAAACCCCCTTTTTAAATGGGATCTCCCCCTTCATGAAGCCTGCATGAGTGGTGAGTGCATCCTAAGAATACTGAACAATACCCCCATAAACAATTTTCACCGATTTTCCCCCTTTGGGTTTAAAAAACTCAATACCATTTAAAAAAACTGCTTTTGGCCATTTCACCCACGGCTTAATTGCGGCATTAAATTTCGCCCCGCAATTTCGCCGTGTGGGTGGGAGCGGGGGGCCGGCATCTCGCCGGCCCATAGACTATTATTACTAGCGGCGCGTATACGCCGCTAGTAAATGACATGTTACTTATCTCCCCCCGCGGCGTATTCTCTGAGCGGGGAGAGAGTTCTCTATGAGAACTGTGGATTACCGTAATGCCTGGGCCGTATTTCAGCCCGTAATTCGCGCAGTACGCCGCGAATTACGGGCTGAAATACGTGCCCAAATAAGCCGTGTGAACATGGCCTTATAGTAAGAAAATTTGCTCGTTACATATTTTACATTTGTATCTATTGTCCATGAGGTCAGTCAGAATGGCAGCCATAATAATGTTCAATGTTGGTTTTCTGAGAATTTATTAGCTTTTTGTTAATGCTCTTGCACTATGGGTGTGGGTGATTTATTATTTTTTTTTAATGTTCATAGTTTTCTAGTTTGCAGTTGTCTGGTGCAGTTGTGACTTTATTTTCATTTGGCTGCAGTATTGTCTTTTTAGTTTTTTTTTTTTAATGACATGTCGTCTTTATTTTTTTTTTTTTTTAACTATTAGGTAACTCTGAATGTGTGAAACTTCTCATCGATGTGGGGGCAAACCTAGAAGCTCATGATTGTCATTTTGGTACTCCTTTACATGTCGCATGTGCAAGAGAGCACTTGGAGTGTGCCAAAGTGTTACTCCTTGCAGGTAGGTGGAGACATTTGGGTTTAAAGGGATTTTGCCACTTTGCAAAATTCCTTTTTGAGACTGGCTTGTAGCTTGCTTCAAGCCAGCGTCAGAGAACTGGGACATGGCCACACTTGTGCAGTTCTCCCCGTTTTCTATGGCAGTTCCAAATATATCTTAGTGAGTGGGTTTGCCTATATTTGGAACTCCCTTAGACTTGAATAGGGGAGATCTGCTCAAGCGTGTAGCGCATAACAAAGTCTGGGTCAGCCTAAGAAAGTTCCAAAGCCCTTTTCAGTCAGTTTCGGTAGTCCAGTTAATCCAAGCACAATTGATTTAACCCCTTTACTGCTTCTAGATGAAAATTTACAGTGCTGGTGACTAAGCTTCAATGCACAGTGACATAAATTGACTACATTGTGATGGCACAAGCTCAGTAGTTGTGCCCATGATCAACTATGTCCTGAACTAATGCTTGTTTGGGCATAACTGAGGTATTAGTAAACTGTAATTATAAATAAAACTAAATTTATAAAGTTAAAGTAAAAGAATAAACCTAGTTGTTTTTTTTTTTAAAAAAAGGTTTTACTAAATAAAAGAAAATGCTGAAACATAAAAAAATACATAGGGCATGTCCCCACGGCACGGGTTTTCGGCCGGTTTTTCAGGCGGTTTGCGGTTTTTCAGACCGCCTGAAAAACCAGCCGAAAATGAGCACAATTGTGCTCTATGGAAAACCCGTGCAGTGGGGAAAATCCGCCCAGAGGTTTTGTCGCCGGCGGTCCGGCGGCAAAACATAGAACATGCACCATCTTCCGTCTGGTTTCCGGACGGAATATGTGCATGTCAATGGGAGGGGGGAGGGCTGTTCTCCGCTCATCGCGGAGAAAAGCCGTCCCCCCCGCGGCAAACCGGCCGGTATTTGTCCACTGCCGTGGGGATTCGCCCATATTTGGTATCACCTTAATTTTTTTAAAAAAATTATTTAACATGTAATTTAGAATGTTCAATAAAAATGTAGAAATAGAGCAAAAAAATTGCCCACATTAAATACATCACAAAATGGAAAAAAAACCCCTTATACCTAAGGCCCCGTTCACACGGCTTATTGCCGACGGATTTGTGCGCCGTATTGAGCGCACAATCCGCCGTGAATACGGGGCGGGACGGGGCGGGGCCGGAGCGCGCGGGGGCGCCGCTCCCGGCCCCATAGACAATGCATTGTTTACGGCGCGTCCGCGCCGTAAATAATGTGCATGTCACTTTCTCCCCCCGCGGCGGATTTGCCGAGCGGGGAGGAGCGACGGATTCCACTGTTCTCAATGAGAGCAGTGGATTACCGTAATGACTCCGACGGATTGGTGCCGTATTGAAGCGCAAATCCGGCGCGGAATACGGCGCCAATCCGTCGGCAAATAAGCCGTGTGAACGGGGCCTAACTGTCAAGGAAAGGGAAAAAAAAAAAGAATGTGACAAGGCAAAAATGAAATATAATCCTACATCCTGAAGACTAAAATTACCCATATCCTTAAAAGGAATGTGTCATCAGAGAATTACCTATTGTTTAAATCATGTTTTTATGTTCGCATATTCTTCAAAAGTTCTTCAATTGTTGGTAATTTAAAAAAAAAAAAAAATATTCACATCACTATCCATATTTTAAAAATAAAATACCGAAACCCTGAAGTTTCCACTCTGGCCACTGAGATTAGAACTGTAACTACCTGTTCTTTAGAGGTCACTTTTTATCAGTCTCTTCATAGGCAGGATTATAATGAAAGGTGACACCACCGTAGAGATGACAGAATCCATCATTCACAGTAGGTGATGGTCACAGCTCACCCTCTCCTAACTACACAATTTCTTCTTCTCAGGTTACAGAGCATGCCTAGAAAACTCTCCCATAGAATCAATGAGTTCTTGTTCACAGTATCCTATTATTCAATAGTTGCAGTAAAATGTCTAGCTGCCACCATAATCATATACATAAAACAGAGATATAAAATCTATAATCAGAAAATAAAGAGTTAAGAAGAAAATAATATGTATCGTTATCTAAATTTAAACTACTAAAACAAATACTGGTGTTACATTACATGTACAGATGGTTTTGCAAATGTATTTAATTCTGCTAGTTTGGATACGAAGATCTACAGCCTGGAGGCTACAGCCTTAAAGGGGTTGTCCACTTTTTCTCGCTTGTGTCATTGGAGGACACAGAAGACAGTGGGTATAGGCTGTTGCCTGAAGAAAGCTATGTCTCCACAGCACAGAACAAGTTCTGTTGTCTGCCGGATTTCCATCGGATTCCCGTAGCCTCAGTGTATGGGGTCGGTGGGAATTCTGAAATCCAACCGCATTATTTTTGCACCAAAACCGCGGTGGGATGAAGTTAAAATACCGTCAGATTTCCAACGATATTTTAAATAAGCTGTGTAGACATAGCCTTAGTGTCTGTAAGAGGCAGACATAACCTGCTGTGTGTGCAGGTCTGCTGCAAGTTTTATTTCTTCCTTGATGGTTATGACCACTATGCCATTGAGCCTCTGCTCTGCAGCTACCTTGTCTTCTCAGCTTGCCTTTTTTTGTTATGCAGGGTGCGCATTTGCATCCTGTTATATTTATCTTGCTTACAGGGTTCTGCAGACACATCCCTTAGTTACCAATCATCCTACATCTTCTTCTTTCCTCCCCTGTGGACTGCTTTAGGACATCCCACTGTTTTCTGTATCCCCCAATGATACAAGCGAGAAAATGGGATTTTTTATTACTCACCTGTAAAATCCATTTTTATGCTCTGTTTGTTGGGGGTGGACAGCCCCCCACCCTGGTTATCCTTTTGGTGCTTCAGCATCTTGTGGTCTTCACTGCCTGGGTTCCACTTCTCAGTTCTCACCCATCCTCAGTGTTTTGTTATGTCTTGGTTTTTCCTGCTATTGGCTTCTCCTACTCGCTTCTACTGCTTTTTTAAAAACTAATTTTCTCATTGTAGCGGGTATATATCTTTTTTTGGTTAGTATCGCCTTCTTCTGGCAGCAGCCTATACCCACTGTCTTTTGTGTTCTCGAATGACAAAAAAGAGAAAAAGTGGACAACCCCTTTAAGGGTATGTTCACACGTACTGAAAGGCCTCGTTCACACGGCTTATTCTGCCGCGTATTGGCGCCGTACTGCGCGCCGGATTTGCGCTTCAGTACGGCGCCAATCCGCGGCAGCAATTACGGTAATCCACTGCTCTCATAGAGAACAGTGGAATCCGTCGCTCCTCCCCGCTCGGCGAATCCGCCGCGGGGGGAGAAAGTGACATGCACATTATTTACGGCGCGGACGCGCCGTAAACAATGCATTGTCTATGGGGCCGGGAGCGGCGCCCTCGCCGCGCTCCGGCCCGCCCCTTATTCACGGCGGATTTGTGCGCTCAATACGGCGCACAAATCCGTCGGGAATAAGCCATGTGAACACGGCCTAAGTGCCGCAGTATGCCGTGTGTTTTGGAAGTACGCGCTGATCCACCTCTATTATCAGCGGCACGTAACTACAGCAAAGAAGTGACCTGTCACTACTCTCTCTCAGCATGCAATACGATCGGATTGTACGCCGACGGAGACGAGATGTAATTCATAGCTCTCTATGAGAGCTATGAATTACCGTAATTGCGGTGCACATTTCTCCTGTATTAAAGCGCAAATACACAGTGAAATGCGCACCGCAATTACACTGTATGAACATACTCCAAGGCTGCAGCCTCTAGGCTGTATATCTTATTATTCAAACTATCAGAATCATAGATTTGTGCAAAACCATCTGTATATGTAATGTAACACCAGAATATGTTTTAGTAATTTAAATCAGATAATGATACATATTCTTTTCTTCTCAGCTCTTTTTATTTTCAGACTATAGATTTTATAACTGTTTTCTGTGTACGATTATGCTGGCAGCCATCGTCCCCCAATGAACAGAGCGAGAAATGGATTTTACAGGTGATTAAAACTTAAAAGAATAAGCTATTGCTGCCCAAATTTTTAAAAAAAAGGACAAAACAAACTTCCCTTTCTCCTCACCTCTATCCCAGCACTGGCTCTGTCTCTCCCTGGTCGTCTATGTTTCCCCTGTCTCCAGCTGCACAGATAGTGATTGGCTGCAGTGGATAAGTGCCACCCCTTGCATCACCTTTTGGAAATGAACTGCTCTGAATAGTGATGTAAAGCGGTGTCACGTGACTCCACAGAGCCAGTGCTGAATCAGTGGAAGGTGCAGTGCAAGGTGAGCATAGGTTTTTAATTTTATTTGGGCAGCAATAGTTTACTTTCATAGTTTCATTTTTAAACACAGTGGACAACCCCTTTAATACATATGCAGAATGCATTCATATTTCTGCATCTGTGGATCCAGCCGTTTGGGTTAAATCTTCACTTTTTGTGTGATCTTTCTGTTTTTTTTTTTTTTAAGTTTATTACAAGTTACCCTTATTATTAGAATAAAGAGTAAAGATAAACTAATGCAGGATTATTTATTAAAGGAGCTAATGTAAATGCAGCAAAACTTCATGAAACAGCCCTACATCACGCTGCCAAGGTGAAGAACAAAGATCTGATTGAAATGCTTGTGGAATTTGGAGGGAATGTGTATGCAAGGGACAATCGTGGGAAAAGACCTTCTGATTATTCCTGGCCAAACAGTCCCACTGCAAAGTGCTTTGAATATTACGAAAGTAAGTCCTTGCAGGTTTTTTATTAATTAGGTGTTACATATTTATTGATACAATCAAGAAATAAAAAAATGTTTAGGCTGCATGTATATTTGCTTGTTAAAATATAAGCGGTGTCCTTGGTCAGTCATGTGACTTATGAAGCATCCCCACTCATAATCTAGGTACACACTGTACCTGTACAAGATTTTTTAGTGAGATGAGTGGCCGTAGATAAGAAAAGAGTGAGATGCACTTCTGCTACTTCTTTTTCTGAGTATTTCACACCTAGTTAAATAAAACTCTGGAGAACAGAAATTAACCCAAATATAGAATAGTTTTGAAGTATGAAATATTCTGCCATAGAACTGAAACTGCATACAGTGTGGTTTATTTTATTTTAGGGCTGTTCCAACCGTACACTTTAATAGGGTATGCCATCAGTGTGAAAGGTGCGGGGTAGGTTTTACTTGTAGGGGAATTTTTCCACATATTGTAACTATTTAAAAAAAAAAAATCTTTGAATGAAAATATTTAAACCAAAAGGTGAAAAATGTGGGTCCCACCTTTAGGAACTGAGATTATCTCCGAAACGCCCCTCCACCCTCCAAAGTGTCACATAGTTACATAGTTTGTAATGGTGAAAAAAGACAGATGTCCATCCAGTCCAGCTTTTTGTTCCACAGTGTTGATCCAAAAAGGCACAAACCACCATCAGGTAGAAGCCAATTTTCCACATTTTAGGAGAAAAATTCCTTCCCGACTCCAATCTGACAGTCAGAATAAATCCCTGGATCAACGATCTTTCTCCAGACTCCTTGTCACTATAACTTGTTATATTATTACACTCTAGAAATCAGGGCTGTGGAGTCGGAGTCGGTGCCCATTTTGCAGGAGTTGGAGTCAGTAAAAAATGGACCGACTCCTAAAATATATAATAAATTGGTACAGTTAGTTCAATGCAATGCCAAGAGCAAGAGGAATTGGGTCTTGCCAGTGCTACTGCTACCTTATCTTCAGCCTCTTCACATGAGGAGTGTAATTGATGACATGGGGCAGGCAAAGCGTTGCCACAGGGAAAAGATTCCGCTCCCATAGCAAACTGACCAGATTTCAGCAAAAAATGTTCACTTCATATTTACAATTTATTAAAGTTTTTTGTGTTATCCTATAAATATATTTTACATCGAAAAGCAAAAGGATAACAATGTTTTGGACTTGTGACTTTCAGGCTCTATATCTCACCATCCACTACAACTTTCAATGTGAGACTCCCATCATTTTATAGACAATCATCTTGGGTATCTCATACATAACTTTGACCTGCAACTATTGAGCACCTATTTAGTTCTGCAGATTCTTCTCATGTAACTGCATGGTTAGTGTTTTGCTCCTGGTGGTGGGATAATTTACAACCTATTCTCAAATTCCCTAATAGCACCGAGCAACACGCATTACACAGGTCTGGAATGATGACCTGAAAAAAGGTGAAGAAGCCTTGACTTCAATCTCGTCATAAGAAGCGTTGGCTCGAGTTTGCCAAAAAGTACGAAAAAATGGAAGATTGGTAACTGGTGATTTGGAGCGATGAGATGAAAGTCAATAACCAGGCTCTGATGAGGGCAAATGGGTTTGGAAGAATCAAGGGAAAAGGGATAATGGATCGAGAAGCTGGAAGAGCTGTCAGGTTCGGTGGAAGAAGCCTGAGGATATTGGGGTGTTTCACAGCCAAAGATGCTGGATACTTGACCAGGATTGATGTTGATCTCAACGCTGAGCTATATGTGAGTGTCCTACAAGATGAGTTACTTCATACACTTGAGTTCTATGGGGATGAAAAGGACCACAGTGTCCAGCAGGACAGCGACCTGAAGCAGACGTTAAGGTTGTAGAAGAAATGGTTCAATGACAATGAAGTAGACTTGCTGTATTGGCCTCCATAGTCCCCAGACCTTAACGCAATCCAACACTTAGGCTATGTTCACACTGCTTAGTTTGGAGCGCATTTTGCCGTGTATTTCGCGGCATAGTGCGCTTAATACGCGGGAAAACGCGCCCCATAATTGCGGTAATCCATAGCTCTCACAGAGAACTATGGATTACGCCTCCTCTCCCCGCTCGTACAATAAGATCGTATTGTACGTGCAGGGGGAGAATTGACATGTCAGTTACTTGCGGCTGCCAGCCAAACCCCCCGTGCCTCGGGAGTACGCGCTGATCAGTGCGAGCTCCCGAAACACACGGTGTACTGCGGCGCGTACTGTATGCACAGCAATATACCGTGTAAACATACCCTTAGAGTTGAAGAAAAAGCTGTATTCGTGTAGAAGAGTCCTGGGATCAGATTTTGGTTAAGACATGCTTGAATCTGATCCAGAGCCCAGAAGGATTCAGGCAGTGCTGAAAGCCAAATTTTCATTTTTAGTAGCAAAACAGTAACAATGCAGTTATATCTGCAGAACTAAGCAGATGCTAATGCTAAATAATGTATGTATAAAATAGGTAAGATGACTGTCTTTAAAATGATGGTAGCCTCATGTTCAAAGCTGGAGTGGATGGTGAGATATGGAGCCTGAAAGTCAAAAGTTAAAAACATTGTTACTATTTTGCTTGTCAGTGTATGTTCTACCTAAATAACATGATTAGTATATTATAAGGTGATACAAAGCCTGATGTTACCATTTTACTACAGTAAAGTTATCACTTAAACATGCGCCATGTATGAGGAAGTCGGGAGTCAGAGTCGGTGTCAGGAAAATTGAGGAGTTGGAGCTTTGGCTTACCGACTCCACAGCCCTGCTAGAAATGCATCCAGACGCCTTTTGAACTCTGTTGGTGAATTCACCATGACAATTTCCTCTGGCAGAGAATTCCACAGTCTCACTGCTCTTACAGCAAATAATCCCTTTCTGTGTTTATGTAGAAACCTCCTTTCCTCTCGATGTAGAGGACGCCCCCTTGTTCTGGATACAGTCCTGGGTATAAATAGATGTTGGGGTAGATCTCTATATTGACCTTTAATATATTTAAACATATTTATTATGTCCTCCTGAAGCCGTCTTTTCTCTAAACTAAATAACCCTAATCTTGCTAATCTTTCTGGGTATTGCAGTGCACCCAGTCCTTTTATTATTTTTGTTGCCCGCCTTTGTACCTGTTAAAGCTCTACATTGTCTTTCCTGTGCACTGGTGCCCAAAACTGTACACAATATTCCATGTGTGGTCTTGACCTGGGATTTATATAATAAGAGAATAATGTTCTCATCATGTGCATCTATGCCCCTTTTTTTACACCCCATAATCCTATTTGCCTTGGCGACTGCCGCGTGACACTGGCTGCTACAATTTAGTTTACTGTCCACTAGGATTCCCAAGTCCTTCTCCATGTCACTTTTACCCAGTGTTTTTTTGTTTAACAAGTAATCATGGAATGGCTTTTTCCTTTCCATTTGCATAACCTTGCATTTATCGGTGTTAATCCTCATCTGACACTTCTTTGCCCAGACCTCCAACTTATCCAGATCCCTTTGTAATAGAAGATTGTGTTAAAAGAGCATACAGCAAATGTGATCACATCTTTAACCATGTTCATAACACCTAGTATAATTGCATTCTTTCTTTTTTTTTTTTTTTTTTTTTCAAGACAATTTGTTTTTGGTATTTGTATAAAAGTGGTTTTCATTTTAACACAACATTCATTACATATTTATTTGCCTTTTTTTCCAGAGACTCCTAGTTCTTTGTCACAACTTTGCAGACTCCAACTCAGGAAAGCACTTGACCAAAGAGCAGTGGAGAAGGTTTATACATTAAATATTCCACAAAGACTTATAAAATATCTTTCATATCATTGACACAAACAAACCTATGTGTGTCTTACCCTCAAACCATTATGTACATAAAGTGATGCCCTGCATACAAGTACTTGGAAGCTGCAATAAATTATCACAAATTCCTAGTTCATAACAACATTTTAAAGATAATCTATTATTCTTTAAAGGGGTTGTCGTGCTACAGCATTTTGCAGCCTTTTCTGCTGGTTGCCAAGCAGAGCTTGTGAAATGGAGGGGTGTGTTTCTCCTCCCAGCGGGGGAGTATCTTCACTCTCTGCAGATACACCCCCAAAGTGTGCACGTGATGATTCATTGTGTGTGAGCTGGGGGAGGGAAGAGGTTCTTAGCTGCCCTAGACTAAGGCTATGTGCACACAGCAAATGACAAAATACGGTGGCATTTCAGTATTTGCTGTGTAGACATACAGTAGCCTAAGGAATCATTTGAAGTGAAAAACTAAATGTAACTCGATAGTGTATATCTAAATTTCTCGTACTCTCTACATACTTTGTAATTAGAATGGGCATTTGACATTCAGAACTCTGAGAAATATTGGCAATTTTTGATCTCTATTTCTCTCATTGACATAGTGATATATTCTGCAGATTATTACACCTCTGACCTCTACAGATCTGCAGAACAAAACTAAATGCTTTATCCTTTTGTGTTTACATGGGACAGTACGTATGTCTCACAAGTGTTTTACGGGGGACTACACATCTATCTCACAAAAGTTCTTTATGTGGGACTGCACAGTACAGCTGTGTTCTCTCTGTGATTTACATGGGACTGCACAGTTATCTCCCCCTGGACTTCGACATGGTTGCTAAGCACACATAAAACAGCCCGTTCTCATAAGCCATAGCATGTTGCTAATAGTATCTTAGGACGGACATGCTTACATATTCAGTCCCCTCATTTTAAACTATGATCTTTGTAGTCAGACAACCCCTTTACGTATAATAGATTTTTATTAAACAGTTTTCAAAAAACATATAATAATCACATAACCACAAAATGAACAAAGGCACTACATTGTTAATGCAGAAAACAAAGCAATGAGCAAAGAACAGTAAGGTAGGGCCCTAGCACCATGACCACCGAATTACATATCTATAAACAGAAGAGTCACAAGTAGTGTCCCCCGCCGAACTGTGGCGCCCACCGGGCCCCCCCCCCCCCCTCTGCAGAAGACCAAAGCTCTAAACATCTGCAGATCAAGGTGGTCTCAGAACTACAATGATCGTAACAAACAAAAAAGAGAGAGGAAAAAAAGGAAAAGGAAGTCCATACCACTAGACGCCGGAGAAGCACAAAGCGCACACCAAGGGCCACACAATGGAGGGGTTTGTCCCTGTAAAAAAATACTTCAACCGCCGAGGGACCGACCATCACAACCAGTCCCCCCCGCGGGTTAAAGGAGCATCAAGGTCAAAGGAACACCCCAGTCATCCTAGGCTCCTCACCCCAAAATGGCCTGGAAGTCCCGGGAGGATTGATAAAGGGTCCATGGCCTCCATGTATGTTGGACCTTAATAACCTCCTCTGGGCTGTGGGCGATCAGTTCCTACATACAATGAATAGAGGACACCTCCTCCACCCAGTCAGCGACGGACGGAGGACCGGATTGACGCCAACGATGGGGGATCCCCGTCTTAGCTGCCTGTAAGATGTCGGGTAGGAGGATTGCGAGAAGGGAAACACAAACAGAAGGGCTGCTTCTGGGCATTCCAGGATAGAAGTCCCACAACAGTCCGAGAGAGCCTGAAGGACCTTCTTCCAGAATGGCTGCAGGACCGAGCACCCTCACCAAATATGAGACATAGATCCAGTCTCCAAGTTGCACCTCCAGCAGGTGTCCGGGACATTAGGAAACCACTTATGTAGCAAAGTTGGCACCCTGTACCACCTGCACAAAACTTTGAAGCTTGTTTCCTGCGCTTTGCAGGCTATCACCGCCTTGTGGGTGAGGAAAAAGCACTTTCTTCACTGATCAACCGTGAAAGTCCTCTGCAGCTCTTTTTCCCAGGCCCTACAATAATGAGGGAGATCCTGACAAGTGGATGAGATTAGCCACCGGTATAGCAGGGAGATCAGATGCCTGGGGAGCGATGGTGCGACACATAGTTCCTCAAATGGAGAAAGTGCTCTAAAAGAGACTCTTTGTTTAACAGTAGCAGTAAAGAAGTGCCGAAGCTGCAAGTACTCGAACCTATGCCTATCAGATGGAGGGTGATCCCGAACCAAGTCCGCTAGGGGTAACAAGACACCCCTATTGTGTGCCTGCACTGTGAGAAGGGGCCGACGTTTAGAGCTCCCCAGAAATGACCGCCCCAAGGTGCCCGGGGGAAATAAATGGTTATCGGAAATGGGGAAAAGGGGGCCAGCTAAGTCCAATAGAGGGGCCGGGGCCTTAGCTTTCATTATTATAGAGAGTGTGTGGGCTGTACTGAAAGACAGGGCTTTGGGGTCTCGGGTCAGAAGGCTCTGGGCCCACGGAAGGGAGACTATCGCCTGGGGAGAGACTGTCTGCGCAATGCCCACCCACAGCTTATCCTGAGGACTATGAACCAAGTCCAAAAACCTAGCATAAGCAGCCGCCAGGTAATAGACCCTACAATCCGGCAGTCCCACACCCCCCCTCCACTTTGGGCCTGGACAACAGTTCCCTTCTAAGCCTCGGGCGACGCGAGCAACATATAAACTCGGTGAAACAACGTTGAAGCTTAACCCAGAAAGAAGAGGGCAGGGAAATCGGGACCGTCTGGAATAAATATAACAATTTCGGGAGTATGGACATTTTAATAATGTTTACCCTGCCAAACCATGAGAAGTCCCCCCCGTCCCCAAACGTCGAGAAATATCAACCAGCAGAGGATGAAAGTTGCACTCATACAGGCGGGACAAATCTTTAGGAATTTTGATCCCCAGGTACGAAATCTCCCTCTCGGGCCAAGAGAAGGAGAAGTTAGATTTAATGGTCTGGACAGTTGACTGGTCAAGAGATATGTTCAAGGCTTCAGATTTGGAGTAATTAATTTTGTAGTTAGACCATAGACTAAATTTATCCAACTCGGACAGCAGGGAGGGAAGGGACATAAAAGGATCTTTCAGGTAAATTAACAGATCATCTGCAAAGGCCGAGCATTTAAGCTCCTGCCCTCCAATTGTTATGCCCCTGATGTCCGGGTTGGATCGCACGGCGGCCAGCAAATGTTCCATGACCAAGACATATAATAGAGGTGACAGGGGGCAACCCTGCCTAGTGCCATTCCTTATATCTACAGGGTCTGATAATGCACCGTTAACTTTAATTCTCGCTGAAGGATTTTGGTAAAGCGCTAATATTTTGGTAGTAAAGATGGGGCCCAATCCCATATGTTTAAGGGTATCGGACAGAGAGTCCCATGAGATCCTGTCGAAAGCTTTTTCAGCATCGAGAGACAGGATCATCAAGGGTTCCCCATGCAACTGGGCATAACGAATAACATCCAATGTCTTCAACGTATTGTCCCTAGCCTCTCGACCTGGGGTAAAGCCAACCTGATCCGGGTGGATCAAGGTTGACAAAAGTGGATTGAGACGATTCGCCAACAATTTGGCATAAATTTTAAGGTCCACATTGAGAAGGGAAATCGGCCTATAGCTGCCACAGACCTGCGGGTCCTTACCCGGTTTGGGCAACACTGTGATATGGGCCGCAGAGGTTTCCCTGGGGAAGGGAGAAGAGGCAGAGACAGCGTTGAAGGCATTCAGAAGGACTGGGGAAAGGGGATGAAGCAAGGTTTGGAAAAATTTACTAGTAAATCCGTCTGGCCCCGGACTTTTCCCACTGGGAAGGTCCCTAATAGCCAGTTCCAGCTCCTCTGCCGAGAAAGGGTCCTCTAGTTGGTATCATCCGAGAGAGTCGGAAACGGGGAGGGAGGTTCCCGACCCGAAGAGGGCGGAGGGGGTCGACCACCGGAGAGATTATACAACTTGGAGTAAAATGATTGAAACTCGCAGGCAATCTCAGGAGTGGAGTAGACTAGGGAGCCCGCGCTGCTTTTAACACTAGAAAAAAAGAATTGCTCTGTTCTAATCCCAATCGCCCTTCCTAAAAGCCAACCACTTTTGTTCCCTATATTCATAGAACCTGCTTCGACCCTTTTGTAAAAGGTTACCCCAAGAAGCCTCAAACAAAAGACGGACCTCCACTCTGGCCAGCAGCAGGTCCTGCAGCACCGTGTTAGAGAGGGCCTGCTTGTGTAGGAGCTCAAGCGAGGATACCTTTTTCCAGCGCCTGCGCGATAGCCGCGGTCAGAGCCTTTTTAATGCAGCTGCTGTGCTTAATCGGAATCCCACTGAGAATGCACTTCAAAGCCTCCCATTGTATAAGAGGCACAGTGGGATCAGCAGCATGATCCTCCCGAAAGTGCTCGACAGTTCGCTTGAGCTCCGCCAAACATACCGAATCCAACAACAGGGACTCATTGAGTCTCCAGGGTCGGGCGTGTGCAGAGAAGGGGACCTGCAGGGATATAAAAATGGGGGCATGATCAGACCACAGCACAGTCCCTATGGAAAAGGACTGTAGCCATGGAAGTGCGCTATGCTGAAGTAAAATGTAGTCAATTCTACTGTATGTGTTGTGAGGTTGCGAATAAAAGCTATAGTCCCTATCAGATGGATGTTGAAGCCGCCAGCCGTCGACTAACTGGAATTGCAGAAGTGCCCTTTTGACACGTTTAATGGCTGAGTATGCTACAGAGGAGCGCCCAGTCGAATTGTCCAGGGTGGGATCAAGGGTCAGGTTAAAGTCCCCAGACAATCCCTTTAAGTGTTAAAGGAAATACCTCTGATCAGTGGTAATCATATTGTTTGCAAAAGTACTCTTGTTGTAAAGTCATTTTTCATTTCTGTATATTTGTTTGTAAAATGCGTAACTTATTGGGAAAAGTAGTAGTCTGCCTCCTAGCCAATAATGAGCACAATATTTATGTAATGCTCTTGTTAAAGAACATGCTTTGAAGATTGTCTTTATTGCATCCATGCCACACTGTGTGCTACATGGTGCTTAGCGTCATCGACTATTTTAACTGGAATCATTCTTTTCAGACCGTAAATGATGAGTTGCTTCAGATCTGGAGAATGTTGTATTTTCGGTGTCTAGCATAGCAGCCTTCATCTTTCATCCCCAGCTAACCTAGCACATATAGCAGGTGACTGCACTTTCCTCTTATCAACACATGGTGTAGATCAGTATTTGTTAATCTTTTCAAGCCAAGACATTCCAACCCAGTAGCTCCAAGAAAGTGATCAGATGTCATTGTTATAAAAATAAGGTTCACTGCCATTAGATGCTCTTTATGTAGGCTCCGTCAGCAATTCCTTTTAGCAGGAAGGGTAGTGCAGCATGTAGTACAATTCTTCCCTTGACAACCACAGATACAAGCAGTCCACAACTTGCGACGTTCCGACTTGTGATCGTCTCCTAGAATGAAGACTTATGAGGCGTGACTCAGTGTGCTGACATCACACACTAAGTCACACTCCATAATGATGTCAGGACGTTGAAGACATTTAACGCTCTTGGAGGCAGTCGGCTTAGTCATAGCAGTGCCTACTGTTTTCAAGCCTCTCCCCACCCCCTCCAGAGTCTTTGGGAATTTACAGTTAGGTCCATATATATTTGGACACTGACAGAAATTTCATTTTTTGTGCCTGTTTGCTGAAATATATTGGAGTTCTAGTTGTATAATGGACAGGGGCATAAAGTCCAGACTTTCAATTTTCATTTGAGGGTTTCCACATTAAAATTGGATGAAGGGTTTAGGAGTTTCAGCTCCTTAACATGTGGCACCT
Source organism: Phyllomedusa bahiana (assembly GCA_025379985.1). NCBI lineage: Eukaryota > Metazoa > Chordata > Amphibia > Anura > Hylidae > Phyllomedusa > Phyllomedusa bahiana. The sequence continues at coordinate 29,981 of JAODAL010000753.1, forward strand.
TGTTTTTAAAGGGACTTAAAGTAATTGGACAAATTTAAATAATTGTAAATTAAATGTTAATTTCTAATATTTGGTTGAAAACCCTTTGTTGGTAATGACCGCACGAAGTCTTGAGCTCCCTACAAATTCAACTTAAGAACAAACTTATAGGACGACATATCCGAAAAGTGATGTATCTATGCCAGTTTTAGGCGCATTAAATCAGTGTAGAGTGCGCATGAAAGTCCGATACTTTCTAAAAATTGGCGTCTGGTATACATTGCATAGATTACTTAACCCTTTAGCACAAACAAAAAAAAAATAATTTACTCTTAATTTTTTTTCCTCTTTGCCTTCCAAAAGCCATAACTTTTTATTTTTCCACCTACATAGACATATGAGTGCTTTTTTTTGCGGGATAAGATGTACTTTCCAGTGGTGTTATTCATATTACTATAGAATATACTGGGGAACGGGCAAAAAATTCGAAGTGGGGCAAAATGTGAAAAAAAAAACAATAAATTACTTGCACCATGTTTGCCGAAGTTTACGGCGTTCAATCTTCGGTAAAAATGATGTGTTATCTGTATTCTACAGGTTGATACGCATCCGGCAATGTAGGGTTTCCGTTATGTTTTGGTGGCGTAAAAAAATTCCAAATATTTTTCATATTTGAAATTTGCGCCGTGGTGCCATTTTGTGCGACCAATAACTTTTTTGTACTAACACCTACGGACGTCAGTGAGAGTGCATTTCTTTGCGGGCTGAAGTGTACTTTTTATTGCTAGCATTTTGTAATGCATGCGACTTTTTTGATCACTTTTATTCCAATTTTTATAGGGCATGAAATGACCAAGAAACCGCAATTTTGGCGTTTGAATTTTTTTTTCTTCTACGGTGTTCAGTGTACGGGATAAATGATGTTATATTTTTATAGATTGGACTTTTTCGGACGCGGCAATACCACATGTGTGTAACTTTTTTATTATTTTATTGTTTTTATTTGTGGGTGATTTGAACTTTTATTTCTTTTTTTTTTTTTTACTTTAACATTGAGTCCCCCTATGGTGCTTGACCACTAGGGGGCGCGATCGTTAATACAGCCTAATGCATTGCATAGACAATGCATTAGGCTGTACCAAGATGGCGTTTTCCCCACTTCCTGTTTCGGGCCGGAACTGGGGCAAACGGGAACATGGCAGCGATCAGAGCCTTCACAAGGCTTTGCGCTGCCATGTTAGCCCATCGGGACTCGATGATCTTATTGCTGATGTCCCGATCGAGCTGAAAAACTGTGCGCAGATGGCCGCGGCGTCTAAAGGGTTAAACAGCGCGGGCGGCAATTAGCAGCTAACACCCGGCGACTGTGTAACAGGGTCGCGCTGCGATCCTGTTCCACATCTCCGAACAACCACCATGACGTACCCATACGTCAGAGTGGTTGAAAGGGTTAATGTGCCTAAAAGGGCACATCGTATCAAAAAAGGGGGCATTGCATCAAAAAAGGGCGCATTGCATCAAAAAAAGGGCGCATTGCTCAACACTCGGCACATAGCATATCATTGGTAGTATATGGTATGCGTCTATCGAGGCTCATTGCCCAACGGGGGCGCATAACATATGTAAGGTGCCTCAATAGGCGCATTTTGCTACGGGGGCGCACAACGCACCGTATTTAGGTGCATTACAAAGTGTCGTTCCCGGCGTATAATGCGCCTAGTTTTGATGTACGACAGTCCATTTACAACAAGAATATGGCGTCAAAAGTGGGTTTGCCGCAAAATAGAACGAAATACTGGCGTTGGCGTGTTGAGACATGTCGACCATAGTCCCTATCTCGTTCATAACCCGGGACTGCCTGTAGTAGATGAGCGCCCCAACAGACTCTATTATAAGTTAATGGGGTTTGTTGGGCACCATAGGTTTCTGTGTGGGCACTGCTTGATAGGTTCTGTTGAGAATAGGAGAATTAAAGAACACAAGCATAAGTTTTTCTGTATGCCCCCCTATTTATATAGGAAATGCCCTAATTTGTTGGCATTTGAATTACAAATTGTACATACGAGACCATTCAGCAGATCTCAAAATTAATACATACCACTTGCTAGACCACCAAAATAAATATATAGATCCCAGAATATGCAGACCCCCTAAAAATTACAGACCTCGGATCAGACACACCTTCATATATACAGTCCTTTTGTATATACAGGCCCTAAATAAACCCCCCCCCATATCAATGTTACAGCATGCAGGGAATACAAGCATATCATGGGAGATTAGAAGGGTTCTTGAACTGGGCACATTCAGCGGTGGCATGTTAACACGTCAATACCCTAGCCTTGCTGGACACTAGGGCAATCCAAGTTTTTTGTTATCCTTGCTGTCATACCCCAAAGCTGCGCCACCTACCACAGGTTGAGAGCCACGGATGTAGAGAACACTCAGATTGGATAAAACATCTTCGGTGTGGCAGCATGAGTGGCTACTTGCTACTATTTGACTTAAAATATGGCTGGTGACTGAGGGCACATGAAGAGTCACAGTTGGGCTGCTATGTTGTACACTTAGATAATTGCAGAATTTGCATCATTCTCTAGTAATTTTGAAGGAAGAATGTCTTAATCATTTTTACAATGCAATCCCTATGTCGGCATCAGAGGTTAGAAAAAAGGGGTATGTGTAGCTTGGTCTGTGTACTAGATATTTATTGTGTTATCTTGAACACTTGTAGAATTTAGATACCAACAACAATAAAGTTCACATACCAACAACAATAAAATATGGTACGTTATTTTAACCCATTTATTTTAAAAAAATCTGTTAAATTCTTTTTTTATTACAGTTGCGGGTGTATATATATATGTGTATATACACTAGATAGCCTCTGTATTAGAGACGCCTGACCTTTCACAATTGGATAGGTGTTTTTGTACAGCAAAAAAATTATATGATCACGTTTTCTGTGGATCAATTTCAGTGTGAATCCGCATTAGTATATGGAAATCAAGTGATTTGAGCAACTTTAAAAAAGATATAGCCGAGACTAGCCAAAGTTAGTATTTCATAAGCTGCTAAAATTTGGGTTTTCTTATGCAACATTATCGAGAGTATACCATGAATTATAAAATCAAAGAAAAATGTCCAGCAAATGGTGATCCTGTGGATATACATTTAGGTCCATAAACATTTGGACAGACAACATTTTTCTCATTTTGGTTCTGTACATTACCACCATGAATTTTGAACTAAACAATTCAGATGCAGTTGAAGTTCAGACTTCCAGCTTTAATTCAATGGGTTGAACAAAATGCTTGCATAAAAATGTGAGGAACTAAACCATTTTTTAAACACATTTCAGGGGCTCAAAAGTAATCAGACAAATTAAATAATTGTAAATAACCAGGGCTGTGGAGTCGGAGTCGGTGCCCATTTTGCAGGAGTCGGAGTTGGAGTTGTTAAAAAAATGGACCAACTCCCAAAATATATAATAAGTTGGTATAGTTAGTTCAATGCGGTGCCAGGAGTAAGAGGAATTGGATCTTGTCCGTGCTACTGCTACCATATTTTCAGGCTCATCACATGAGGAGTTGATGACTTGGAGCAGGCAAAGCGTTACCGCAGGGAAAAGATTCTACTCCCATAGCAAACAGATTTACCAGATTTCAGCAAAATTTTTCACTTCATATTTATAACTTATTAAAGTTTTTTGTGTTCTAAAGTCATATCCTGTAAAATATATTTATATTGACAAGCAAAAGGGTAACAATGTTTTGAACTTGTGACTTTCAGGCTCCATATCTCACCATCCACTACAGCTTTGAACATGAGACTCCCATAATTTTATAGACAATCATCTTGGCTATCTCATATATAACTTTTACCTTCAACTATTTAGCATCTGCTTAGTTCTGCAGATTCTTCTCATGTAACTGCATTGTTAGTGTTTTGCTCCTGGTGGTGGGACAAAATACCACCTGTTCTCACATTCCCTAATAGCTCAGTGTGTTATTAGGCTGATTCCCAAGCGAAAGGTCACTGGTTCGAGACATGAAGAAGATTTCCTAAGAAAAGAGAAGCCGTATCATCCAGCTCATCGAGCGTCTCTGGGCCAAGAAAATTGCCAAACTGCATCATGTGAGGCCATGACAGCTGGAAGAATATGAAATGAAGTCCATCCATTCCAAATCCAAGAGGTGACGTCCAGGGAAAATATCAGTCAACAAGTCGCTCATCACAAGGTCGATCAGTTCTGATGCAACAGACACGGCAGTGGAGGCGGCTCATAGGCTTCCTAAGGGTGAGATCACAGACATCCGTGCAAGCATCGGTCAATGCGCGTTACACAGGTCTGGAATGGTGGCCCGAAAAAAGGTGAAGAAGCCGCAACTTCCATCTCATCATAAGAAGCGTTGGCTCAGGTTTGCCAAAAAGTACGAAAAATGGAAGATTGGAAACTGGTGATTTGGAGCGAAGAGATGAAAGTGAGTAGACCGGGCTCTGATGGAGGCAAACGGGTTTGGAAGAATCAAGGGAAAAAGAAGCTAACGGATCGAGAAGCTGGAAGAACTGTCAGGTTTGGTGGAGGAAGCCTGATAATATGGGGATGTTTCACAGCCAAAGACGTTGGAGACTTGACTAGGATCGATGGTGACCTCAATGCTGAGCTATATGTGAGTGTCCTACAAGATGAGTTACTTCATACACTCAAGTATTATGGGTATGACAAGGGCGGCATAGTGTTCCAGCAGGACAACAACCTGAAGCAGACATCAAGGTTGGAGAAGTAATGGTCCAATGACAAAGTAGAGTTGCTGTATTGGCCTCCACAGTCCCCAGAACTCAACCCAATCCAACACTTAGAGTTGAAGAAAAAGCTATATTCGTACCGAAGTCCAGTCTAAACCAACATTAAGAACGTGTAGAAGAGACCTGGGATCAGATTTTGGTCAAGACCTGGTTGAATCTGATCCAGAGCCCAGAAGGATTCAGGCAGTGCTGAAGGCCAAATTTTGGTTTTTAGGAGCAAAACAGTAACAATGCAGTTACATGATAAGAATCTGCAGATACTAAATAATGTATGTATAAGATAGGTAAGATGATTGTCTATAAAATTATGGGAGTCTCTTGTTCAAAGCTGTAGTGGATGGTGAGATATGGAGCCTGAAAGTCAGAAGTTCAAAACATTGTTACCCTTTTGCTTGTCAGTATCTGTTCTAACTAAATAGCTTGATTATTGTATCATAAGGTGATAAAGAGCCTGATGTTACCATTGTACTACAGTAACGTTATCACTTAAACATGTGCCATGTATGTGGGAGTCATGAGTCGGTGTCAGGTAAATTGAGGAGTCGGAGCTTTGGCTTACCAACTCCACAGCCCTGTGAATAACATGTTAATTTCTAATACTTAGTTGAAACCCTTTGTTGGCAATGACTGCCTGAAGTCTTGAACTCATGGACATCACCAGACGCTGTGTTTCCTCCTTTTTAGTGCTCTTCCAGGCCTTTACTGCTGCGGTTTTCAGTTGCTGTTTGGTTGTAGCCTTTCTGACTGAAGTTTAGTCTTTAACAAGTGAAATGCTGCTCAATTGGGTTGAGATCAGGTGACTGACTTGGCCATTCAAGAATATTCCACTTCTTTGCTTTGATAAACTTCTGGGTTGCTTTGACTTTGTTTAGGGTCATTGTCCATCTGTATTATGAACCATTAGCCAGTCAGTTTGCTGCACTTGGCTGGATTTAAGCACAAGGTGAGATTTATCAAGGCATTTGCGCCAGAATTCTGGCTCAATTTACACCAAAAATGATGTCTTACAAGCTTTTTGCCACATTTACTATGTGCTTTAGACAGTTTCAAATGCTTCTGTGCCTCGTCTGGCAAAAGGGGTGTGGCCTTACAAAAGGGGTGTGGCTTTAGGGAATGGGCGTGGCTTAATCACACCAAAAATGCACCACGGTTTTGTCGCAGTGTCTGGCGTAAAAAGTAAGCCAATTTAATTGTGGTACAAACTTAGACTAGACAGTTCTAACCTGCACCAGATTTATCAACACTATGATAAATGTGGTGCATTGAAAGACTGTCTAGTCTAAGTTTACGTTGTCTAAGATTAAGACACTATTGATAAATCTGCCTCAGTATGTCTCTGAATACCTCAGAATTCATCCGGCTACTTCTGTCCTGTGTCACATCCTCCATAAGCACCAGTGCCACTGGCAGCCATGCATGCCCAAGCCATCTGCTGCGTTTTACAGATGATGTGGTATGCTTTGGATCATGAGCTGTACAACGCCTTCGCCATATAAAAATACCTTACCTTAAATGCCCTCTCTCCGTATTCTGGTATTTGGCAAATTGACGTAGAATAGGTAAGGTTTATTCTGATTTCATGTCAGATAGTGAGAAAAACACCTATATGTGTCTTTTTATATAGTGTATGTAAACTTCTGGTTTCAACTGTAAGTGCACATGCTCGGCGTCATATCCAGAGATTGTCTTTTCAAAATAGACATTTGATTGCGGTCAGCATTGCTTCAGAGATTAAAGGGGTGGGGACTCAGCCTGACAGTACTCAGACCATACACCGCGCACTGCATGAAATTGGTCTGCATGGCTGTTGTCCCAGAAGGAAGCCTCTTTTAAAGATGATGCACAAGAAAGTCCGCAAACAGTTTGCTGAAGACAAACAGGCTAAGGACATGGATTACTGGAACCATGTCCTGTGGTCTGATGAGACCAACATAGACTTATTTGGTTCATATGGTGTCAAGTGTGTGTAGCAGCAACCAGGTGAGGAGTACAAATTGTACAAGTATGTCTTGCCTACAGTTATGCATGGTAGTGGGAGTGTCATGGTTTGGAGCTGCAAAAGTATTGCTGGCTGTGGGAAGCTACAGTTCATTGAGAGAACCTTGATACCAACATGTACTGTGACATAATGAAGCAGAGCATGAACCTCTCCTTTCAGAGACTGGGCTGCAGGGCAGTATTCCAACATGATAATGACCTCTGAAGATGACCACTGCCTTGCTAAAGAAAATGACTCCAGACCTATTCCCTATTGAGCATCCTAAAACGGAAGGTAGAGGAGCTCAAGGTGTCTAATATCCACTGCCTCCATGATGTCATCATGGAGGAGTGGAAGAGGATTCCAGTGGAAACCTAGGAAGTTCTAGTGAACCTCAATATATATAGGACTGTAAGCAATTTCTTGCGTTTTAACTGAATTTATTGTTCCATTATATCTCGAACATCTATTCAACATAGAGCTATGTAAACATCTCGTTTGTATATTATACAGTGTAATTCACACTCTGCGGTATTTGCGTAGTAGTGCAGTCTTCCTCCGGGAGTACAAATACTTAACCACCAGGGCATCCAGCCTTCCGTCAGCTGTTAACTATGCCTTATGACTGCATACATATTGCAACATAGTTACTTATCTCCTGCCGTATCGTTCCTGCTTCTGGATAGCTTCAATCTCAGGCAGAACTCACTACGTCTTCTCAGCACAGTAGAGAGATACTGCGCCTGCGCGACGTTTCAGAAATCATAAGAGGGTTGAAGGACCTGTGAAAGGAGGTCATGTGACTGTGATGTCACCACAGGTCCCGAACATCCAAAGGAGAGTAGACAGAAAGTACTCTAAGGCCTCGTTCACACGGCTTATTTGGGCGCGGATTGGAGCCGTACTGCGCGCCGTATTTGCGCTGCAATACGGCTCCAATCCGTCCCTGTCATTACGGTAATCCACAGTTCTCATAGAGAACTATGGATTCCGTCTCTCCTCCCCGCTCGGCGAATCCGCCGCGGGGGGAGAAAGTGACATACACATTGTTTACGGTGTGTACGCGCCATAAATAATGCATTGTATATGGGGCCGGCGAGCTGCGCCCCCGCCCCTTAATCAAGCCGTAACTGCGGGTGAAATCCGTCCCGCAATTACGGCTTGAATAAGCCGTGTAAACACTGCCTTAGGGCTAGTTCACACGGCTTATTGCCATTGTAATTGCGGGGACGGATTTCGCCCCGCAATTACGCCGGCAGACAGTCATCATTCTCGCCGTAAATATTTGACATGTCACTTTCTCCCCACCCGGCGTAGTCACCGAGCGGGGAGAGGAGAATTACCGTAATGACTGAGACTGATTTCAGCTGTAATGCAGCGCAAATACGGCGCGCAGTACGGCTGAAATCAGTGCCCAAATCAGCCGTGTGAACGAGCCCTAAGTAACAGAGGGAAGAGGGGGGAGAACAGAGCAATGATACTGACACACACACACACACATCTCACAGGATGGCTGATGGGGCATGCTGGGACTTCTAGCTCCACAGGTCCCAGCATGTCACATTTGCCATCCTTTGAGATAAGTCACTGCAGCTGCCATAAAATGTCCTTTACATACATATATCCTATTGTTTGTGACTCTAAACATTAAGATAAAGATATACACACACACTAGTATAGCATGCTATAATGTATTCATGGAAAAATAAGATCCCCTGAAAATAAGACGTAGCACATCTTTAGGAGCAAAAATTAACATAAGACGCCGTCTTATTTTCGGGGAAACAGGGTATCTGTCGCATAACGAATATAATATTTTGTATTATATGAATATATATGAATTATTTGGGTCGGGGATGGAGTGCACCATATGTTTATGAAATGCACAGGGTTTTTATTTTTTTATTGGTCTTGCTCCTGTATTTGTTCCCTGGTGATGCTGCTAATTTGTGCTGATGGAAGTGGGCTATAAACAGAATCACACTTCTTCCGCCTCTGACAGTTGACAAGGCAGTTACGTCTTACTTCCTCTGCTGTAAAAAGCATCTTAACCATACTACAGAGGTTTTGCTGCTTCCCAGATGAGCATGACGAAAAGCTATTTCTATTAGCTGCTATGCAATGAACAAAGGATTGTATGCAAACTTTATATTTCTACGTACCTTGAACACCAGCTGCAAAAATCTTTGTAATTTTCATAACTTTTCAACAGATGCTTTTTTTTTAGCTGGCTATTAATGGCAAACTGTTAACTTTTTTATAATCCATAGAATGAGTATGATATTTAATGGCGGGACATCCACTTAAAGGTGAGCTCACACGTAGCATTTTTGCTACAGTGTTTGATGATTTTTTTCTTAAATTACTGCAGCGTCTTTTACTATAATTTATTTAAAAAAATCAAAGAAAAAAAAAACAAAGTGTAAAGTCATCCTTAATCAGGCAAAAATGCATTAAACTTAAACAGCTGGGAACTGACTGTGCCAAAATATTTTAATTATGTGATGCTTTTAGCATTAAAGCTGTCATGGGAATTAAATTTTCCATGGTGTTTTGGCAGTGTGTTTTCAAGACTTTTGGGCACCAAATTTTGCATACTGTTCGTATTAAGTAGCACAAAAACTGGCATTACAGATGCATACCTTTTACACTAAAAAATAGTGAAATAATATATGGCAAAGTGTTTAAATGACCCTAATCTTTAACCTTGTCCTTTTGGTGCCATAAGCAAGAAATAATGGCACTGGGAATTTACCATTTGTGCTGAAACGTAACTTTTAATTTATTTGTTAATGATTACATATAACTTGTGCCAGAATAAGGCAGTCCCCGACTTACAACATTCCGACTTACATCCATCCCCTAGTTACAAACAGAGACTTATGGGGCGTGGCTAGGTGTGCTGAGCCTGACATCACACTGACATCAATGTCAGGCTCCGCACACGCCCCACAATAACCAAGTGCCAACATGTCACAGCAGCACATGAGATACAGAAAGTGAGGAGAAATCTTCTAAACAGGGGCACAGACAGCAAAACAAATGTAAAAACTGTTCCCTGCACTATCCAAAACAAAAAATTGCTGGAGGTACATTTAACAAATGTACTTGTTCTAACATACATATAGATTCAACTTAAGACCAAACCTACAGTCCCTATCTCATTCGTAACCCGGGGACTGCCTGTAAATGGGATATGCTGTATAGTTAAAATGTAGATCAACAAGTAGCGGTAGGCCTTCAAAACCTAGAGAAAGTCCAATATTAAAAAGAAAATTTATATTCGCAAAAATGAAACTCACATGACAGGTGATGGTAGAGTTCAGAATTCAACTCCACTTTTCTGATGGCAATGCAATGGTCAGTATTAGCTCAAATGGTAACTTCTCAGTGATATTATTTCTTTGAAGTAAGTTGTTCATGATCTGTGATAAATACCATAAACAAGAACCTTTGAAATAAAATGTCTAAGCTCCTATACATTTCTTTCATCATTTATCTGTTTCAGTATTTAAATTTCCTAGGGTGGACTCAGCCTTGGCATTAAATATGTCACAAAACTCACAAAGTAAAGCTGCAGAAAAATATACAAGAAAAATTACAGTTGCAGTCTGGTATATTTGCGGTGGATTTCAATGCAGAAATTCATATGGGATATATTTCAGTTCCTTCCACAGATGTTCCAAAGGATTTAGATCAGGGCTCATAGAAGGAAATTTCAGGATATTCCAATGCTCTGCTTTTAGCCATTTTTGGATGTTTTAGCTGTATGTTTTGAATCATTATCCTGTTGAAGGATCCAAAACCTGCAACTGAGACCAAGCTTTCTGATGCTGGGCAGCACATTTTATTCCAGAATGCCTTTATGGTCTTCAGATTTTAGTATACCCTGATCAGTCAAGAGCAACCCCAAAACATAACCAAGCCTCCTCTATGTTTCACAGTAGCTACAATGTTCTTTTCTTCGTATGCTTCATTTCGGCATCTGTGAACACAGAGCTGATGTGACTTACCATAAAGTAACAGTTTTGTTTCATTTGTCCAAAGGGCAGAAGCCATGTGGTTTGTCAATATGCATTTTGGTAAATTTCAGTCTCGTTTTTTAATGATTTGTGTTAAACAGTGGTTTTGTCTTTGGTTTTCTAACATTAAGTTCACTTCGGCAAAGACAACGAAAGTTTGTGTGATCTGACACTGATGTACCTGACCTTGGAGTTCACCTCTAATCTATTTGGATGTAGTTCTGAGCTCTTTTGTTACCATTTGTATTGTCTGTCTCTTCAGTTTTTTGGCTACAGTTCAATAGACCTTAAAGAGAACCGGTCACATAGATTATGCCCCCCTTGCTGAGGACAGCACAAGCTAGTGCCAGACATGCTGTTTCCAGCGCTGTGTCCCTTATTTTGTAAGATGCTGTAGTTTTAGAGTATTTAATGCTCAAAACTGCAGCTTTCAGCCAGAAAAGAGTAATGAAAAGAGTATGTTTAATTCATGCCCCACCCACCTCATTACTGATTAACCTACTACTTTAAATAGGTAGAAACATGAATAACTGACATAGGCGGGGCTAGCCTTGGGTGGGTGGGGTTAACACTTGCTCATGAATAAGCTGGACTCTTTTCTGGCTGAAAACTGCCAGATTTGAGCATTAAATACTCTAAAACTACTGCACCTCTCAGAATAAGGGACACTAAGCTGGGAACATCAGGTTTGTCACTAGCTTGTGCTGCCCTCAGCAAGGGAGGCATAAACTATGTGACATGTTCTCTTTAAACTTCTCAATAAAAGTCCGTGTGAACATACGCTTTTAGATAAGTTTGGATCCATCTGTCGGACGCCAAACAGATCCAAACACGTATCTAACAAATAGCAATGTGATTTTACATTGCTTTTAACTTGAAACATGCATCGGCGTTCACGTGAACGATGCGTGTCTTAATGCGTCTTTCGGATCCGTTACACGAATTGAAATGTTAATTCTTGGTCCGAAAGACACAGCAGATGCCCTATTTTAAACTATAGGGTGCGATCCTGCTGTATCCAATACGCATCCAAACATGCAGCTAGGTGTTAGATCCGTTTAGGATCCGATCAACACTGCATTTTTGGGTGCGATTTTCGGATCCAATACAGATCCAAAAACGCTGTGTGAACAGCCTCTAACAGGAACATCAAGCTGTTTGGAGATGGTCTTACAACCTTTACCTCTAAAGGGATTGACCATCTCATTGAATTTTTTTTTCGATAGGTTGCGGGCCCCAAGTGAAATTAAAAAAAGTTATACTCACCTTCCCCCGTCTCCGTTTTCAGCGGCACATCTCTCAGGTCTCCTGATGAGATGGCGTCACTTCCGAATGGGATGTCACTTCTTTGGCTGCAGCGTTCCTGTGCCGCTAACTTACATCACCGTTCGGAGCTGTTCACTTCCGAATGGAGCTGAATCCAATCAGCGGCCACAGCAGTGACATCTCTGTTCGGAAGTGATGCAGAAGACTAGAGACACACGCTACTGCTGGAACCTAAGTGAACTTGGGGCTCGGGAATTATCAAAATAACATGTGCATTCTAAATTTAAGAGGTGGTCTCATTTAAAAAAAAATTCAAGAAATTTTATGTTCATCCTGAAATTTAAACCAAAGTCCAAATATCCCTAACTTTTTGTGAGTAGTGTGTTAGGAAAGACAACAATATAAATCAATGAACAATGCAATCCTATATGTAAATCAGTTGGGCTAATTGTATACCAAGTCAATATAATCAGAATTTGTTTTATTGAAAATTTGTTTTTAAAAGGTTAAACTATAGGGAGAAGGAATGGTTACTTGGACTGTGAGCTACATAGCCAAAGCACATTACAGATATCATACAACTAAAGTTACATGATGATAAGCAATGATTGAACACAATGTATAATGTTACAAAATGATGAATTCCACCAGGGCAAATGTATATTTCAATTAAAATTCTAGATGAAATAAAAAATAACTCAGATAAGTGTCTAATGTCTTGTATTACATATTCACTGAAAGTTCACTGTGACATTGGGGCAGGTTTATCAATACTGTCTAATACTTAGTGTAAACTTATGGTGGGGGAAAATAGTATTTAGTCAGCCACCAATTGTTCAAGTTCTCCCACTTAAAAAAGATGAGAGAGGCCTGTAATTAACATTATAGGTAGACCTCAACTGAGAGACAAAGGGTGACATGTATGAAGCTCGCCACGTCGGAGCGCAAGTTTTCGAGCGCTCGAACGTGAAAGCTGCACCTCATGTATGTCGGCGCCAGAGGTGCACTCATACATGTGGTGTAAAGTCCACCGCGCCTCGCCAGTGAGGCGCAGGGCGGGCCTTAGGCGCAGTGTGGGACTGCGCCTAAGATTCGCCACCCGAGGAGGTGCGCTCATAAAATGGGGGTAAAAAGTTTCACCCGCCTTGCCTTTGTGTGAGGGCAAAAGGGGGCCAGGCTTTAAGGGTTGTTCCGATTCGAAAAGGTTTGGAAAAAACGGTGAGAAAATCTTTAAAAATGTCCTTTGGGCCCATGGAGATGAAAAAACCCCCTTTTATTAGGTGTAAAACTTTTTATCTAAAAAAAGGAGCTAAAACCCCTTCCCTATAAAGATACATAAATAAAAATCCTAACAAACGCTTTTTGTGCCGAAAACCCCACAAAATGGGGAAAAGGGGATATTCAAAATTGCCGGGAAATACGGGGAAAATTAAATTCGGGTAAGCGTTTCCAGGGGTTTTGGCCATAAACCCAACCAATCATTTAGGAGCGACAGTGCCCTTATAAAGATGGAAAGTAGGGAAAACCAATAAACGGGCAAAGGCCGGGGAAAAGTTCAAAATACAGTAAAAATGCAGAAAAGAGCTAAATTGGTTAAAATAGGGGGGGGCTTGGCTATTGGGCCCAATAAAGCGTAAACTACTTTTTTCACTTTGGGGTCTATGGCCAGATCAGGGGCAATAAAATTTCTCAGTTCTCAGCGCCGTGGGGCCCATGGAGATGATTAAAAAAAATTTTTTTAAATTAGGTTCAAATTTTTTGAAAAAGAGTTTAAAAACCTTCTATAAAAAAAAAAAAATCAATCAAATCCAAACAAGCTTTTTTCGCCAAGGGAACCGGCGCTACTCATAAAATTGCGTTTAATAGAAAATTTTGCGGGGAAATCCCATAATTAAAATTTTTGTAAGCTTTTCTCTTTGGGTTTGGGGCAAAACCAAACCCAAAGGGAATAGGACGACAGGTGAAGCATTTTTAACCTATGGAGAAGTTTTTTAACCAATAAAATTTGGGTTCAAAAAAACAGGAAAAAAGGAGAGAAGACCCTAAAAGGTTTTGACCCAAAGGCGGCAGATATGAAACCACCAACCCGGATGTAGGGGGTTTTCTTATTTTGAGGGGAGCAAAGAAGGGCGCGTAAAATTTTATTACTGCTAGGGGAAAATATTTTTAATTATTTGGAGGGGATTTTTTGGGGGGGGGGAAAAAAAGGGGGGCCGCCCAAGCTTCCCCAAAACAGCGGGTGGGGTTACCTTTAAGATTTTCTAGGGGGAAAAAAAAAAAATGCAGAGCGAGCCCCTTTTTTGGTGTTTGGGGTAATTTTAAAAGGAGGCGCATTATTTGGGCCCCAAAAGGGAGAGGGCGACCTCTTATGGGTTTTCTAAGGGCAATCTTTATAAAACGTACAGGCCCCAAAATCAAATGCAAAAAACTCATTAAGTTTTTTCCCGGGATGTGTATAAAAAAATTTGAAAAAAAATATGGGGCAAACGAAAATAAAAAAATTTAAATTAAATTTCCCAATAAAATTTTTAATGTTTTATTTCTTAATTTTCGTTGCCCCCAAAAATTTTTTTTTCTTTGGGGTACACTGAAAATCTATCATCTCCCAAATAATTTCCAAATGGGACAAAGTGGGCTCGCGCTCTGTTGGGAGATTGCCAACCCCCCCGCAAAGCTCAACCAATCAGCCCCTTTTCCCTGAAATTTTTTAACTGTATTTTAAAACCGTCCCCCCTTTGAATTTGATTGGTAAATATTTCTCCTTTGGTTTTTAAAATTTGGGGTCCCTTTCGCTCCAATTTTGTTTGGGGCCAAAAAAATTGCCAACCCCCTCGCTACTCAACCAATCAGTCTTTTCTGTTTTTTTTAACTTTTTTTTGAAATTTCCTCCCCTTTTGTTTTTTGTTTGGGGTCAATACTTTTCCAAAGGGTTTTTTAAGGGTTTCACTGCCCGCTCCTATTTGTTTTGGGGCGGGTTTTTTTTTTCCGCCCAATGAGAAAGCGCTTCCCCAATTTGAATTTACGGGTTTTTTTCCCGGCAATTTTCCAAGATCCAAATTTCCCTGATTTTGGGCCCTTTCTGGGTTTTTTAGAAATTTTTTAATTTTTTTTTTTAAAATTTTTGGGAGCTCTTTTTTTTTATAATGTTTTACACCTAAAAAAAAGCTATTTTTTTTGGAAAAAATATACCCCTTTCCGCACGGCGCGGGAGAGCCAGATTTCTTTTTGGGGACCCTTCCCTATTTTTCCCCCTCTAAGTTACGTTTGTGGTTTCATTTTGCCTCCCCCGGTTTTTTTTAGCCCCAACTTAAACTAGGTCTGCCGTCCCCGGTGGCGAGCCCCTGCAATGCGCCCATTTTTCCCCAAACCCGGCGATCTTTACATCCCCTCGGGTATCCAAAATGTGCCGGGGCCCCCCGCCCCACAACCCCCCAAAAAAAAACCGGGCCCCCAATTACACCCCCCTTCGTTGGGGCGGCAGCCGGAAAAGTGGGGGAAGGCTGCGCCTAACATCGCACCCAGCGCCCCCGGACAGGGGATTGGGAAGGGTTTGACCGCAGTTTTCGCCAGAAAACGGCGCAACTCCCATCATACTTTGCCCGCCCAAAAAATGAGAAAAAAAACCCTTTAAAATTTTTAATTTTTTGTTTTGGAAAGATTTTTATTTGCAAATAATTGGGGGAAAATAATTTTATTTGAAAAATTTTTAAAAAAAAATTTCCCATTTTTAAAAATTTGTTAAAATATCCTTTATTGGAAGGACAGAGGGTCAAATGTTTCTGTAAGTCTTCTTTAAGGTTGGCAAACCTTTTTTGCGGTACATAAAAAAAAGGGGGGCCCAAAACCCTTTCCATGCAGATCTCCTTTTAGGGGCAGTGTTTTTTTTGGGGCTGTCGCTGGGAAAACATGGATTTTCAACTTTTCCCCCAAGCTTTTCCTTTGGGGTTGGGACCCTTTGAAATGTTTTCTACAAGCTCTCTTTCTTTTGCCCAGTGATGTGTTTGGGGATCATTTTTCATGCTGAAAAAAACCCACCCACTTTTAAATTTTCAATGCAAAAAAAATACAAGTTGCCCACTCCTTTTTTTTTCTTTATGTGAAAAACCCTGACTCAATGACAATCAAAATGACGTCAAAAATTTTTTTAAAAATGTCCCCCGGGGTTTTTACAATCCCTTGAACAAATTGCACCTTTTATGGGTTATTTTGTTTTAATTTGGGGTTTCGCATCTATCTGTTGCTGGATGTTGTCCTGCAGTTCTGCAGATGCTCTTGACTTGTTCTGGTACACTTGCCCCTTCATGTAGCTCCAGGGAAAAAAAATAATATGGGAGTTTCATTTTGGGGGGGACCCCAGTGAAATATATTGATAAGATGACTGTTTTTGCGTCCTTTAACGGGAAAATTTTGGGAATTCCAACCCCTTTAAACAAATTCTAAAGGGGACTTCTGGGGGTGACACAGAAGTTTTTTTTTCCCTAAACTTTTTGTACTTTTTTCTGCTGACATTTTTGGACATCCTCCGAAATGGACACCCCAACAAACTTTGGAAAAGGGAAGTTTCCAACCCTTTTGCCGGGTAAAAATTTTCGGCTTTTTTTGGGGGAAAAAAGGGTTGTGAAAATAAAAAAGAAGGAGCCCCTCCACAGTTTACATTTTAAAAGGGTTCAGGGAGGGAAAACTGCAGAAAACACTTCCACAGTTTTAACTGAAATGAAAAGTTTGAAGGGAAAAGATTTTTTGCTTTTGTTTGGGGATTTTTTTTCCTCCTGATTTTCTGGCACATGCAATGCAAAGACACAGATCGCTGTCATAGGCTAAGGTATGTGCGGTTCAAATTTCACCATCTTCCAAACAGTTATTATTTACACTGGGACACATAGTATTAATCCATTTTTAAAATTTAAAATTTTTTTGAATATTCTGACATATTATATGTGAAGAGCAAGTACTGGCTTGAAGTTTACATAAGAAAAAACATTTGTTTCATCTCCTGCTTCCGAATGTCAGGTGGGGGTTCTGCATCCTTTTTTTTTAGTCGGGGGGTAAGGGTTTTTGGGTTTAAATTTTATATAGGGAAAAAAGAAAAACAGAAAAAATACACCAAAACAATGTTTTAAATAATTCGGTTTTCCCAATCTATAGAAAAAAGTTTTTTTAGCAGAAACTTTTTTCTTATATTTGGTTTTATGAAAACAAGAGGGAGTTTTTGACTCATCTTTAAAGAAAAAAGGGAAAACCCTCTATTTTGGGCAGATTTGAAGTAATGGGACTAATTTGACTAGTTATTAGGTTTTTAAACGATTGCTAACAAAGGGAGGGGAAATACAAAAACTGAATCTAAAGATATTCCTCCTGTGTTTCCAGAGGAGACCTGTGTGGACAAAGAAAATCAAAGGTGCAAAAAACGTGATACCAAAAAGTTTAAAGATTTGACTTTGTTCAAATTAACTGAGGCTCACCTTTTTGAAGTTTAAAGAAGTTACAACTATCGGATTGCTTTCAAAAGGAAGATGAAAAGGGTGTTGTTGTCTGTTTTCCCATTCTCAGGTCATCAGTTTAAACGTTAAGGGTCTTGGAATCTAAGTTCCCCTTTTCCCCAAAGGCCCCAAAGAAAGGGGGGAAGGGTGAACCCCCGAGTGAAACCTAGTGTAATATGCTTTGACAAGGGGAGTATAAAAAAGGGATGGGGTGAGTTTTGTGTGTGGCACAAATGACAGGGGCCCCTAGTTTAATACTGCAACAAATTGGTAACAAATTTGGGGGTTGTTCAAACGGAGTATACGCTCCGTGTTAAAAGCGCTTTAGGGGTCCGTCTTTTTGGGGGCCGCACTGTTTGGTCCCAAGGGCGGGTCAAAAAAAATAAGCCCGTGAGATTTTTCCCCTTCTAACAGAAGGGGAAAAAGGTAAAAAAGCCCCACCAACAATCAAGGTTCTGTGCAATTCCGCAATTATCCAGTCAACACACTATGCAAGACAGAGTACGGTATCCGGTTGGGAGGATCCCTCAACGTTGGGAAAGGGGATTTGGTAGAAAAAAATCCCGCACCCGTTCTGAGGATTTTAAAATAGATTCTTTAAAAAAAGAAATTTATTTAAGACAATAGTAAAAACAAGAATTTTTAAAACACATAATAGCGGGAAAGCTTTCGCGTTTCAGGCCTTAAAAAAATTTGGCCCCCAGTTGTAAATCTACAAAAGCCCGCTAATAAATAAACAAATTTTAAAAAAAAACTTCCTTGACCCAAATTTTGAACACCCCGAAAATTAACTAAATTTCATGACTTTTTTCAAAAATTAACAAAAATAAATGAACCCCAAAAGTATAAAAAAACACCAAAATATAGGTATGTCATCCAAAAAGGGAAAAAAAAACCCCGCGGCATAAAAGAAAAAATAATAAATAAATACATGAAAAAAGTTTTTAAAAAATTTAAAACCCCCCAGGAAAAAAGGGTATCAAGTGTTTAAAAATCCCGAAAACTTCTCTTGCTTTTGGAGCCTTTTTCAATCCCCAAAAAATTTGGGGTTTTTGGGTGGTGTGGGGGGGGGGGGGGGGGGGGGGGGGGCTTATTCACTTGCCCCAATGGCCCGTTTTTTTAACAAATTTTTAAACTACCCCGAATTTTTATTCAATAAAATGCTTAGATGCACCTGAAAAAAACTCCTGGGACCTGGAATTGGGGTTAAATATTATAGATGTGTTCTTTGATTCTAATATGGAGGCTTTTGGGACCCCTATTAAATTTTCTGTAGATGACAATCCCCACATGTAAACATTACCTTTCATGATTTTCTATGACACTTTTTAAAAAAATTTTTAAAATTTTTTGTACTTTCAACAGGGTTTTTTAACTTGTTTAATGCCATCAAAGATGTCAATAGATTTATTCATTCACTTACTGTAAAAAAACACTTTTTTGATGAAGACAGCATTAACGATCATAATCATAGTCAGAGATATAATCAAGACTTTTTTCCTAGGGGTCTAAGTTTTTTAGAACAACAATCCATCTTATGGCTCAAAAATTTAAATGAGGATAGATTACTCACTACCAACATAGATTTGGAGGACGTTAATTTGCAATATATCAAAAATACTGATTTCTATCCTCTTAATTCTAGAGCAAAAGTGATGGATGATTTTCAACAGTTAGTAGAACAGGATTTACATGTTAAGAAACAAGTTTGTACCAATAAGAATTTATCCCATAGAGAATTTAAAGCATTGAAAGATTTACAGGATAATCTGTACCTTATAGTTCGTCCATCAGATAAGGGAAATTTAATAACTGTGCTGGATAAGAAACTCTACTACAATGATGTTATAAAGATGTTAGGAGATACTCAAGTCTATAGATTACTCCCCTCAGATCCCACTTTATGATTTGGTTGACAAGTAGAAAAAATATTTGATGAGGGTTATGGTTAAATGTCTTTTCACACAAATTAAGAGAGAGCATGACAGTTAAGTATCCAAAAATTCCTATTTTCCATGCAGTCCCCAAAACTCACAAAGGGGTCTTTCCACCACCATTGCGCCCAATCATTTCGGGCATTGATTTTGTTTTCCAACATCTCAGTGTTTGGCTAGAAAGACATTTACAACCACTTGTACTTCATTCTCCCAGTTACTTAAAGGATTCTGGGGATGTTTTGAGAGCTATGGAGAATATCACATGGCAGCCTAATTCTTCATGGCTGTCATGTGATATATCTTCACTATATACTTCTATTTCTCACACACTAGCTTTGACTGCTCTTGGTTGTCAACTCGACAAATATACCAATTACGATGAGAATGTTAAACATTATATACTGTTGGTCACTGAGTTACTTTTACAGCATAATTATTTTTCATTTGACAAGCAATTTTATCTACAGATTCAGGGCTGCCTTATGGGCTCTTGCTTCTCTCCTTCATTGGCGAATATCTATATTAAGTGGTGGGAAGATAGATATGTTTACTCATTGGATAATCCTTTTTCTAAAGACATCTTTCTATACAGTCAGTACATTGATGATACCTTACTTATCTGGCAGGGTAATATGTCAGATATTCCCAAATGTATAGATTACATCAATAATAATCAAAATAATCTAATTTTTACCTGGGAGAGTAATCAGACACATAACATTTTTGGATTTAAAACCTCAGGGTAATGTAACTGATGGTAAAATTTATACCTGTACACCTAGAAAAACCATTTCAGGTAATGGCATACTTTGTGCCTCCAGTTGTCATCCACATCATGTCATTGAGAATCTGCCAGTCGGCGAGTTCACACGAGCCAAAAGAAATTGCAATACTCAGGTAGCTTATGATCAGGAAAAACTTGATATCAGTAAAAGATTATTGGATAGGGAATATAAATCTACTAGCATTCGTAAAGCCATTTTTAAGGTGGATAAATGATCTAGAGCGGAGTTACTACATGGTACAACTAATAAAGATGATAGCCATAATTATGGTGTTAGTTTTGTTACTGCATATAGTCGGCAGTTTAGAGATATTTCTAATATTATCAGAAAATATTTACCAATTTTGACGTTGGATTCAACACTACAAAAATTTTTTCACTGTCAAAATAGTCTCCAAGACCTATCGGGGTACTAAACACAATCCCAGAATGAAGAAAAAAACCCCAATAAAACTACAATTTTTATTAAATTCCTTAAAATATATTCACTAACCCCTATTGTTGATACTAACATCAATAGATACAGACATAACGATAATTACACATAGGGCAGTACAGTGAAGGACTAATAGTACAGATAAATAAGACCCTAGATACGGTCTCAACACATCCTAATCACAAGAAAAAACTATATATCCATTTACTATCCCTGTACCAGCCCTATCCTGTCCCTTTATGATAGGTACTTATGGGGTAATCGTCCTGATGAGGACGGCCCCTACCAGAGGAATACTAACCCTGGTGGTCCCTCTCTTATTCCCTATCCGGGGCAAAAAAGTCAATCAAATACTTATCTGTTCCCTGTGGTAAGATAAGTCCCATCATGGGCCAGAAAATCTCCCAACGCGTTTCCCCTCTCAATAAGGTTCATCAGGGGAGCTTGATATGATATGCTGAAAAGATGTTACGCCACGATGTTGGAGCGTCCTGATAAGTAAAGCCAAGACCTCCTTAAATACACCCTCCTATTAACGTGCCAGCATAAACTACCTATTTCCTGTGTTGGTAACCATAGCGCCATGCGGACATCATCCGGCGTCTCGATGTACACAATTGCGCGATGCGCAATCATACGTCACTTCCGGTGCCCATATGTTTGTAGCTAGGACAACGTATAAACAAATGCGCATCACTCTATCAATGTCCCAACATTACAGGTACGTATGCGCACTAACATTTGATCCCTAACATTCAGAGGATACCATAATTGTCAAGTGCGCAACCGCGCATCTACGGAGGTTCCGGTCCTGAACCATATTACCATCCCGGAACAACCTCTACCATCCACACTGGCTCCGGTATTCCAATAATGAAGAGCGCATGCGCATATCACCATTAGCGCACCAGCAATGTATAAACTCCGCCCGCAAACCCATAGCAATGCCCTCTTCATAGATATAAGGGAAAATTTATCAGGGTAGCGTTTTAATAGCAAAGCCTTACAGCATATACAAACAGATTATTCAAAAAATGAAGCACTCAGTTAACGATCGCTGTAATGAGAACACAGGTAAGTATAGAAAATGCAAGCACAAAAACAATAGAGAATATAAATCAAAGGGAATAAAGAAAATTACAATAGATGTATCCCTTATATTGATAAAATTTGATAAATTCTGGGAGTAGAGACCTAACTCAGGCCCAATATCTCCATTCGCTTATGACAATAATAGAGTAATCAACCAGCAAATCAAGGCAAAAAGCTTTACAAAAAGCATCCAAATTGTAATGACTCATTTAATCCATTTGGATTTACGGATTTTAGTCTGAAAATCCATTGTGCTTCCTTTCTCAGGATTTTCTGATCCAAATTCCCTTTTCTAGGCGAGGGACGTACAATCTCTATAACCAAAAATTTCAAACATGTCGAATCACCATTGTGTGTGTCCCATATGTGTCGAGCAATCGCTGTATCCCTTCTGTGCCGTATATCACCTAGATGATCTCCTATCCTGCGACGTAATTGGCGAACTGTTTTGCCAACATAATAACGATTACAGGCACATATGCATAGGTACACTAGCCCCTCCGATTTGCAATTGAAAAAATCTCTTAGGAAATACTCCTTACCATTCTGATCACAGAATGATTTGGTTTGTTGTATATACGGACAAGCAACACAAGTATCAACACATATGAACATTCATTTAGGTATTCTTTCCAGCCATGTACCCGTCCTTCTAGGGCGATCATAATGACTATGAACCAATCTGTCCCGCAGGGACCTACCACGTCGGTATGTTAGTTGTGGTTTCTTGGGTAAAATATCAGAGAGATCAATATCTGTCTGCAAAATACCCCAGTATTTCTCCAATATTCTCCTCATCTCATTAGACCTGTTATCAAATGTGGTAATAATCCTTGCTATTTTCTGATCCTTCTCATCTTTTACTTTTGGGACCAATAGGTCCGATCTTTCCATTCTCTTAGCATACTCAAATGCTTCTGACCTTACTTCAATTGGATACCCACGAGATGAGAATCGCTGATCCAATTCACGTGCTTGTCTAAAAAAATCATTCTTATGTGAGCAGTTTCGCTTCACTCTAAGAAACTGCCCTCTTGGTATACCCTTCTTCAGTGCAATTGGGTGATGGCTATGCCAATGGAGCAAACTATTGGTGGCCGTTGGTTTCCTAAAGATACGAGTACTCAAGGTCCCATTATAGGTTCTCCGAATCTCAACATCCAGAAAAGTCAGTTTGTCTGTATCCAACTCATAGGTAAATTTTAAACCAATCTCATTATTTAAGAGTCGAGACAAATTGCTCAAAGGTGTTCCTGGGGCCATTCCACAGAATGAAAATATCATCTATGAAACGACCCCAGAACAGAATCCTCGATGTCCATTCATCATTTTCATCACAGAAAACCAATCTTTCCTCCCACCAGCCCAGGTAGAGATTAGCATATGTGGGAGCACACGGGCTCCCCATAGCAGTCCCCCTGAGCTGGTGGAAGATCCTTGAGTCAAACAGGAAGTAGTTGTGTTTTAAGATGAAATCTAATAAACGCAGTACAAACACACCTCTCTCCCTGTGTTGTACCCCCCACATACTACAGTAATACTCAACAGCCAACAAACCCCATTTATGTGGTATGCAGCTATATAAGCTCTCAACATCAATAGATGCAAGAATGGTTTCAGTATCCACAGAGATTCCATCCAGTTTCATCAGTAAGTCTGAGGTATCACGGATATACGAGGGTAAAGCTGTTACAAATTTTCTCAATATTTTATCAACGTATACACTAGCATTCTGGGATAACGAGTCTATGCCCGAGACAATCGGTCTTCCCTTTAATGGATTTATTCCCTTATGGATTTTCGGGAGTGTATAAAAGGTTGGTATCATGGGATGACTATTCAAGATGAACTTGCATTCTTTTTTTGATATTGTATTTAAGGAGGTCTTGGTTTTTACTTTTTCGGGGACGTCCAACATCGTGGCGTAACATCTTTACAGCATAATCATATCCCCTGATAAACCCTTATTGAGAGGGGAAACGCGTTGGGAATTTTTCTGGCCCCTTGATGGGACTTATTTTACCACAGGGAACAGATAAGTATTTGATTGACTTTTTTGCCCCGGATAGGGAATAAGAGAGGGACCACCAGGGTTAGTATTCCTCTGGTAGGGGCCGTCCTCATCAGGACGATTACCCCATAAGTACCTATCATAAAGGGACAGGATAGGGCTGGTACAGGGAAAGTAAATGGATATATAGTTTTTTTTTTGGGATTAGGAGTGTTGAGACCGTATCTAGGGTTTATTTATTGTACTATTAGTCCTTCACTGTACTGCCCTATGTGTAATTACGTTTTTGTCTGTATCTATTGATGTTAGTAATCAACAATAGGGTTGTAAATATATTTTAAGGAATTTAATAAAAATTGTAGTTTTATTGGGGTTTTTTTCTTCATTCTGGGATTGGATTCAACACTACACAAGATTTTGAACAATGGCTGTAGATTTATTCCAACTAGATCCAGAACTATAGGTAATATGGTTTCACCTAGCATGTACACGAGTACAACGAGGAACACTAAAAG
The DNA here is from genome assembly GCA_025379985.1 of Phyllomedusa bahiana. Taxonomy (NCBI): domain Eukaryota; kingdom Metazoa; phylum Chordata; class Amphibia; order Anura; family Hylidae; genus Phyllomedusa; species Phyllomedusa bahiana. The sequence goes on from JAODAL010000753.1 coordinate 54,290, forward strand.
ATGGCTAAGCTTCAAAGGTTCTTTTAAATGTGGGACATCTAGGTGCAGCCTCTGTAAATATATGATTAAGAGCGATTCCTTTGAATCTGCTACCACTGGCAAAGTGTATCCTATTGTATCTTTTTTTAAAGTGTCATAGTAATCATGTAGTGTACATGATTACATGTGAGGATTGTCATCTACAGTACATAGGCTGTACCACTAGAAGCCTCCATATTAGAATCAGAGAACACATCTATGATATTAACCATCCAGGTCCCAGGAGCTTATCAGGTGCATCTAAGCATTTTATTGACATACATTCAGGTAGTTTAAATTTGTTCAAAGTCAGGGCCATTGAGCAAGTGACTAAGCCACCCCCCTGCCCCCCCCTCACTCCACGTGGTGGGGATTGGAGAAAGCTCCTAATGCATAGAGGAGCTTTCTGGATATTCACACTTGACACCCATTTTCCTTGGGGTCTCAATTTTAAATCTGATATCATGTATTTTGTATTAATATCTTTTCTATATGCCGCTGTTTTTTCATTTTGTATGACATACCTATATGTGGTGTTTATTATACATATGTTCTGTATTCTGTTATCATTTTGATAATTCATGTAATGAGTTAATGTTCAGGTGTTCACTAATTAGGTCTAGGAAGTGTATATAATGCTAGTATTAGCTGCTGTGTAGATGTTACAACTAAGGGCCATTTGTTAAGCCTGAAACGCGTAAGCTTTGCAGCTATTATGTGATTTTATTCTTCGTTTTTACTATTGTCTTCAATAAAGTGCGTTTTTCAAGAATCTATATTTAAATCCTCAGCACGGGTGCTGGAGTTTTTCTACCAAATCTCTTTCTCAGATTTTCACTGTGTCTATGTTAAACACACAGCAGTGTTCAGATGAGGGATGGCCACTGCGTGTTTAAAAAAGCGCAGCTCAGCTCCGTTTTGGGAAAAGAATTGTAAATTCTTTTCAAGACGGAAGCTGAGTGCGCTTTTGAACACGCAGCGGCGTCCCTCATCTGAACGCTGCTGCGTGTTCGGCTGGGACAGCGTAAATTAATCTCACTGCTAATTTTTAGTTTCCGTCTTGGGGACCGACAGTGCGGACCCCAAGTAAGATCCTAAAAGCACTTGTAACACGGAGTGTAAATACATGTGAACAAGCCCTAAGGGGCCATTTACACGGCACAGGACAAATACCGGTTGGTTTATCTGACCGGTAATTGTTCTGTTTTCGGGCTGTGCACACGACCGCAGGGGGCGGCTTTTCTCCGAGATTAGTGGAGAAAAGCCCTCCCCTTCACATAGACATGTTTTTCTGCGGCCCGAAAACCGGACAGAAGAATAAACATGTTCTTTGTTTTTCGGGCCGCCGGCGGTCTGAAAAACCGCTCGGTGGAAAACCTGTGCAGTGGGGACTGCTGCACGAGTTTTCTGTAGATGCCCGTGTTAAAAGTTTTCACCTGGTTTGCAGACGGTTTTCAAAACCGAAAACCGTCTGAGGAACCTGGCGAAAACCTGTGCCATAGGCCTAATGGCAGTGAGAGGGGAATGCACAGTTATGTTCTTCCTAATGTGGAGGCAGGTGCACACTAATGTGTCCCTTTTGTAATACTGCTTGACAATAGGGGGTAGAGAAATAACCGTAAAGGGGTTGGTGCATACTGGCATCCTCTCTAGTGTAATACTGCTTTGACAATTGGGGATAAAAGAATGACAGTTAGGGGGTGGGTGCGCACTGAAATGTTCCCTAGTGTAATATTGCTTTGACATTTGGAGGAATAGAAATGACCGTGTATACTGAGTGTGAGTGTATACTGCCGTCCTCCCTAGTGAAATACTGCATTGCTTTTGGGGGGAAAATCCTCGGGCCCCCTCCCTTTTTTAAATCCTTTGATTCCCAACTGTTTTTTTGACCAGGGGCATAATCAAAGGGGTTTTTCTCCTGCCCCCATGGGCCCACCGGATTTTGTCCCCCAAAGGAAACCTGTATGCATGTCTATACAGGAAGCCCGGGGTGGCCTAGAGTTTAAATTAATCCCATTATTAAGTTTTAAAAAAAAAAGTGTACAATTTTTTACCCCTTAAAAGGGGATAAAAAAAAAGATTAAAAATAAAGGGGTTGGAAAAAAATTAAAATTAAAAAATTTTTGGGGGGAAAAAAAATTATTGAGTTTCCTTACACACAAAAAACCTCCACACATATTAGGTATCCACATGACTTTGATAACTTGTATAATTAATTTAACAGGTTATTTAGCGTGAAATGTGAATTGTCTAAAAAAAAAAAATAAAAAAAAACAAATCGGGAAAATACGTTTTTTTTATGTCCACATTTAAAAATTTAAAAAAAAAAATTAAGCAGTAGTTTATCTGAAAACCCAAAACCCCTTTGCCCCCTCACAAAAATACAATTATCCCCCCCAAAAAAACAATCCTAAAACAATTGCCCTCACAGAAAAAAAAAAAATAGGGATGGCTGTTGAAACGCAGTTAGGCAAAAACTAAAAAAAAAAAATGAAACCCGGTCATTAAAAGGGGGTTTTATCGTTCATCGTTCGTGTGTTTTTTGTAATTTCAGTTTCTCAGTTTTTCAAATCTTTTGGGGGGTTCTTCCCCCCCCAGTTTGGGGGTTTCTTAAAATGAAAAGGTGGGGTGACATCCCCTCCCCCCCCTTCCCCCTGTTTGTGCTCGCTGTTTTTGTTGAGTCAGGGGGGGAGGGGATAAAAACATCCCCCCCCCCCCCTCTGTCCAATGTAAATGTGTCGTTTCCCCTTCCCCAAAGAAGGCTTTTTTGTAATGATGTTTTTTTTACATATTAAGGGCCCTTTCAATTTTATCTAGACAGTCTTCTTTTGAACTCGATCACTGGGTCCCCTTTCCTTCACAGGGTTTTACAAGTGCTTGGGTTTTCAATGGAACCCGGGCCCTGTTACATAAATATGGGGTATTTTTAAAATAAAATAAAATGGGGAAAATTTGAACCCGCCATCAGAAACCCTACATCTATATAAGATAAGTGCCCTGTGGGTGCCCCAAAAAGCAGGGAAAAGTGAGAAAGTGTAAAAAAAATTTGGAGGGGGTTAAAAATTTAGGGATCTTGGTAGGCTTGTCTTTAAAAAGGTGGTTTTCAGGGGGCGCACTTAAAAATGTGAGGGGTTGTGGGGTGTGCCCGATCACCCTTTGGGGTAGCATGTTCCAAAAGAAATGGTGCAATAGTGCAAAATCTTGGAGACGGGCAAAGGGGAAATTCGGATCAGTGAAGTGTTTAATCCCTTTGATTTAGTTTGCCCGAGCGGAGAGCCGGGGGGGAGGGTGGAGACAGGATGAGGGAAAGGGGATTTTTGGGGGTGCCCGGGGTGTGGAGAGCTTTTTGGGTTTAGAGGGAATAGTTTGTATTGTATTCTGTAAAAGAATAAAGGGAGCCAGTGCAGGGGGCTGACACAGGGTAGAGCATCAGTATAGGGCTGGAAAGAAAGCAAGCCTGGCTGCTGCATTCAGGAAGAAATTTGGGGAGGGGAGAGGGTTTTCAGAGAGGGAGGGCCCCATAACCCAAGGGAGTTACAGTTGTCAAGATTTAGAAAGAATAAGAGCCACAATTTAAAAGTTTTTTGTTGTTTCCCGTGAGAAAAAGGAAAGGGGTTCTTGAAGGGTGTTCTTGAGGTGCAGGTTTACGGAGCGGGGAAAGGGGTTCATTGGATTTTTATTTTGGGGTGAAGGGCAGATCCGGTCTAGTATAACCCCAAAAAAAGCGGGGCCCGGTTTCCTAGGAGTTATGGTGGTTTCCACCCCACACCGAGGGGGAGATAGCAGGGTGGGGGTGGTTAGTAGAGGTTTGGGAAGGGCCCTTAAAAATTCCGTTTTTGTGAGGTTTTTGTTTAAGTTAGGAGGGACATGATGTCAGAGACAGCCGGGGACAGACAGTCATGGTTTTATTGTTGGCAGGGGCCCGGGTGATTTTTCCGGGGGAAAAGGTGTACAAATTTGGGGGTCAACAGCATGGAGTGGTATTGGAAGCCGAATCTCTGATTGGGTTTTTTCCAATGGGGGCTGTGTAGATTTAAAAGAGGAGAGGACCAAGAACGGATCCCTGTGGAACCCAAACAGCCAGATGAAGAGGAGCTGAGGTGGAACCAGAAAATGAGACACTGAAGGAGCTGACAGAGAGGTAGGATGAGAACCAAGAGAGAGCGTTGTCCTGGATGCTGATGGCGCTGAGCATGTTGAGGAGGAGGTGGTGATAAACAGTGTCAAATGCTGCAGAGAGATCCAGGAGAAGCAACAATGAGTAGTTACCCTGAGATTTAGCAGTGTGGAGGTCATTTGAGACTTTTGCTAGAGCAGTTTCTGTGGAGTGTAAGGTGCGGAAACCTGATTGTAGAGGATTGAGAAGAGAGTGAGCAGAAAGATAGCGGATTAGGCGGGAGTAGACCAAGCGTACCAGGAGTTTAGAGATGAAGGGCAGGTTAGAGACTGGTCGGTAGTTAGCAGGGCAGGACGGGTTCAGAGAGGGCTTTTTTAGTAAAGGGGTTATAATAGCATGTTTGAAGGAGGATGGGAAGATCCCAGTGGGGAGAGAGAGGTTACAGATTGTAGTGAGGTGAGAGAGGACAGCTGTAGAAATAGACTGGACAAGGTGGGAGGGAATGGGGTCACTAGAGTAGGTGGCGGGGCGAGCAGACAGGTGAAGCCTGGACATTTCTTCTTCTGATGTCAGGTCAAGGGCTGAAAGCAGATTAGAGGACATTCAGTTTAATGCAGAGGTAAGGAGCCCATCATGGTGCATCGGATGAAGTATTTATGAATTCTATACACAAGAAATTAATTGCTACCTGTAGGACAGCACTCCGCTCTCTTCTAAGGAGCCACACAGCCTTTACGTTACTGGCTCTGCCATGTACATGAACCCTTAATAGCTAGTGTCCTAAAAAACAAGAAAGATCAGTTCAGAAACAGTGTATTAGTCAAGAAAATGTTGTATGAGTTCAAGTGGATAGTCAAAATAATAGAAATAGATTACAGCACAGACCACTTCTCTTCCACACAGAGCACCTCTGACCATTAATTTAATAGAAAAGATCATAGAAACTATAAAAATAGTATATTTTGATTGTTTTCATACTAACCAGACTAATTACACATAGCTACTCTATGCAATTATAATTTCAGAATAAAGATACTGTATGTGTATATTTAGTAATGATACATAAATTCTTGTCTCAGGTTTAAGCCCTCAGGAAACAAGGTATCAAGAGTCATCATGCGGTATTCTCCCCTTTCCAGTAAACGATGCCTTATGTCACCTCCTCGTCTTAATAGTTGTAATTTTTCAATAGCAAATACTGGAAATATCTGGTATTGCTGTGTTGGAAAAATTGCAGATTCCAGGACTTTTAATACAATTCAGGTGTTCCAAGATACAAGTCTAGAATTCCCTGGATGTGCAGCTGACATATTTCAAATTGCAGGCTGTACATTGCACAATATGTACTAGAAAACTGCTATTGAAGTTAGTATATTTCTTAATGTCATAGTGAAAGTCATAACTACTCTTCTTTTGTCTTTTTAAGAATAAAGAAAGCTGATGGCACAGGCAAATGTTCTCAGCCATACTGTACTTTATTCTGATGAGTTTCACAGTACAAATAGTTCTATGTATTTCTTACTGTTTAAATCATCAAATTTCAAAGTAGTTTTTTGGCTGGTTCATACCAAATGTTAGTTTACTCTAATTCCCAGCAAGTAACATTTCTCTAGAAGCTGCATTGCTTTACAGTAATACAAATTTAACATGTTCTTTGGGGTAATGAAATAAGGCTTTAAACTAAAATGCTGTTCAGGTTCATATTTGTGAGACTGAATTTTCATGGAATTTCTTGCTATTTTACTTATTTTTTCCAAGAGTAAAAACTGGGGATATGGAATCCCAGTTGTCTTCATTGCTAAGGTCCCTGTATTGAGACCACCACTGGTCAGACACTCATGTATAACATACATGTTAGTTGTAGGATTTCTTGATTTTTTAATGTTGTCTGTTTCTATCTGGTACCATATCTGTAGGTGCCCTTTTTTTATTTGATCAAGGCACCTGACAGGAGTACTGCTAATACTAACCTGATTGTGCCACTGATGGCATGATGTGAGCATTCCTGTTAATTTCATTTACAGAAACTTTAACTGGAGTAAAATTGGGAGACCACCTGTAGGATATGTGGTAGCTTTAACAATATTAACCTTTTTATATAGTACCAACATATTCCACAGGTTCTTAAACATGTGTGGCACTCTTCGTTCACTTACGTGACAGTTTCACGTACAGCTGAGCACACTTGCATCACTGCAGATATCTGAGACACAGCAGCTCCATTAGCATGCAACCCACTTTCATCTCTTATACAAAGTGATCAAGCCACTCGCCAAACAGCCTCTATTCACAGCAGTATTAAACATGCAAAAGCATATCAGTAGCTTTTCTTTTCCCTCCTCTCTAGGTTTTCATCTTTTTGATTTTGTTTTGGACCTAATGTTGGATCTTTGCCCTAATCCTAAATGGCAACCTACACTCTTAAATATTATGGGATATCACTAGGATATGTTATAAAATTTAGATTGGTAGGGATCTGACCACTGGGTTCACCATTAATCTGAAAGGAGTATTCCGACAGTAACAAATACTCGTTAGCTCATCGGGGCATGATAAAAAATTAGAAGGAAAGACGAAAACTTACCTCATAAACCCTCCTATTCCATTGCTGCGGTCATCCCAATGATCCTGGCAGATGACTTCCCTATTGATTCTTTACATGACTGCTCCAGCCATTCACAGGACGCAGCGGTCCGTATACTATATCCAGTATGTTACCGTGGCCTTTGAATGGCTATGGCAGTCATGTAAAGAATGAACGGGGAAGGGATCTGTCACGATAACTGGGATGGCTACAGCGATGGAACGGGAGGATTTATGAGGTAAGTTTTCTTCTTTCCTTCTATTTGTTTTATCATGTCTGAAGGACTAATGAGCATTTGTTAGTGTCGGAACACTCCTTTAAGAATGAAAGAGTTGTGGTGCTACAGAGCCTACAAAGTTTTTCTTTGCACAGAATCAGTCTAGGCCACCAGCTGTCTAGGGAACTGCCACACAACCCTATTCACTGATTCCAATATGCTTCAATACACAACACATCTAAGAATAAAGTGATAGCCAGATTCATAGAATAAATTGCCCCTTCACCAAGCTTCTGTGCCCCTGCACCAAGATTTTACTAGTATACTTGCCAGTACAATAAGGCCTCGTCTCCATAGCACTGAATTTTCATCGGATTTTTAAGTTTATTCAGTATTTAGAATCCACAAAAATCCGACTGTAACCAGTGCCCATGGACCGCAATAGAAAATCCGAGCTGTAGTCTACACAGCTTGGATTTTCTATTGTCAGATTTCTCACCAAAGGTTAATAGAACAAGTTACATAATCCTCTGTATTACAATGGAATCTAGTTTAGTTCTATGTACTGGGCTGGACGAAATTTGAAAACTTAACTCGGTTTGAGGTGCACTCGTGGCACATCGACTGTGAAATACCAAAGGATTTTAGACAGTATTTTACAGTTACGGTGTAGACATAGCTTAATGTTCTTTGAGGTAGGAATCAGGAGTACAGATGTACATTTTCAGAATCAGCAGCAAAATTGTTTCTCTGTGGTAATCAGGAAATTGCTGCTTTAGGCATAGTTCACACAGCTTATTTCTGGCATGGATTTCAGCTGTATTGTGCGCCGTACTGCGCTGCAGTACAGCTGAAATCCGTGCCAGGCATTATGGTAATCCATAGTTCTCATAGAGAACTATGGATTCCGTCTCTCCTCCCCGCTTGGCGAATACGCCGAGGGGGGAGAAAGGGGCATGCACATTATTCCGGCGGGATACGCGCCGTGGATAATGCATGTCTATGGGGCTTGAGAGCTGCCGCCTTCGCCTCCCGCCCCGTCCCGTACACACGTCGTAATTGCGGGCGAAATCAATTAAGGCGTTTTTAAGCCGTGTGAACATCGCCTTAGAATATGGACAGTCTGCATTAGTACAAGTGGGCCTAATTCAGGGGAATTAGTTGCTTTAATTAACCTGGGCATCTAGGATAAAAAAAAATCTAAAACATTTGCTCAGGTGTATACTGATGCTTTTATTATTTTGATTCCTAAGTGGCAAAAATATCATTATTTATATTACAATTTTTAAAAATAAAAGAAAAAAAGCCTGAGGCTTTGTGCTCAGGATTGCCACCAATATTTCAATATTTGGCTAAGAAATTGAGCACATTTTGTTTCTACAATTAGGATACGGGGGTTTAAAAATAAAAATAAATACATTTGTAGAAGTTCTTCAGACCGCCCCTTTGACCATGGTGATGTAAAGAAAAAAAAAGTGGGATCTTGGTTATAAAAAATGCTATGATGTAACTGATAAAAACTCATACCAAGTATATTGAAAAGAAAAGACTATTACATCAAAAGTGAAATAATCAAGAATATACTGAAACATATCCCTTGACATCACTTTTTAGGTTCAGTAAACCAAATGATAAAACAAATGATATACCTTGTGTTCCAAAAAGTCATTATTTTATTGTTCAAAAGGTAAGGGTCTATAAAAGAAAAACACAACAAAATACCCTGGGAAGCTGTCAGGTGCCCTCCCTGTATTCAGAGAGCTATAACTTTTTTCATTCTTCTGTCAGTATAGCTGTGTGAGTGGTTTTTTTTACAAGAGAGTTGTACTGTACAATAGTATGATTTTTGGATGCATATAACTTGTTAACTTTAAGTAACTTTTTTTTTTGGGGGGGGGCAGCAATTCCACCATTGTTTTGCTTAAATTTACTCAACTTGCAGCAAAAATATCCTTTTACCTTTTTCTATAAGAGGGTACAAATATGGCGATACAATTTTTACAATTTTTTTCACTACTGCACAATAAAAGTGTAATTTATATAAAAAAAAGTCGTTTTTATGACACCACATTTAAAAATTAAGACCTTTTTGTTTTCTATTAGTGTAGCTAATTGTGGTCTTTTTCTTTGTGTATTTTGTAGAACCATCAAAATATGTACATGTATGAAAGAGCAGTCAAATGGGTTTGGGATAGTTAACTCCACCTGTGTAGCATGGTAAACTCTATGGGCTGGCTATAGCAAGAGGTCTACTGGTGATGGCCATGTAGGAAATGCTACAGCAAGATATAGTAAAGCTTACAGTTTTTTGTGTTGTTACAAGAAACACTGGAAACTAAATTTTAGTTATAAATCTTTGGATGAACAATGTTATTTACAAAAATTGTAGCTGGCAGATGTAATGTGGTAGTGGTGTGATGATGTCCCGCACCAGTGGCATATTTCACATTCTCTTTCTTTGGACTCCTACACCAAGGATGGATCATCTCTGCACTGCAGTCACAGTGCTACTGACTCATGATGTTATACTCCCTCACAAGGAGTCCTCTGGCCTCGTAGCTGTCTTTCTCCAGCTGCTTGTCACACACTTAAGCCAGGAACTTCCTGGCTCTGGCTACTTGCCTAGTTCAACACACAACAGCACCCATGGTGAGAAACCTGCTTGTTATGGGGAAACATAGGGAATTGCAAACAACCTGGTCACATAGCCATAACCTCAGTAATCATCTCCATCCCCACAGAATCCCACCTCAATGGGTACGTGCTGCACATGGACAAAATTCCCTATCACCATATTGCCAAATCACCCAAAAATCATGGCAAATGTACAAAAACATAACCATAAATGCTAATGTTCACATTTTACACAAGCAACATGAATTTAGTCTAAGTCCTGAATTGGTTTTAGAGTCTAATCTCGGGTCTATATTAGGTTACCGGTCTGATCTCAGAGCAGATATCAGGTCCACCACATGGGAGCACAGCCACTTATTCCTTGAGAGACCACTAGTCTGACTCCTATCCCTGCTTTTTAACCCTTTAAATGCTCCGCACTGTTCCTCCCTTTGATTACCCGCCCATGCAATGTGATTGCGAGGTGTAAAGTGATTGCTATGGCAGCCAGAAGCCTAATGAAGGCTTGTGTGGCTGCCATGTTACTGTCCCTATAACTTCCTGTCTTAGACAGGAAATAATAGCACCATCTTGATATACCCTTCTGCATTATGCAGTATATATAATGCAAAACAGTGTACAAGCGATCACAGCCCCTAGTAGTCAAGTACCCTAGAGTGACTACAAGTAGAGTTGTAAAAATAAAAAAAGTTTTAAAAATATTAAAAGTTCAACCCCCTCTTTTGCCATTTTACAAAATGTTTACATATAAAGAGTTACTCATAATTAGTACTTTTGTGTCCGTAAAAGTCAATTCTATTAAATTATAAAATTATTTACCCTGTATGCTAAATACTGTAGAAGAAAAAGAAATTCAAATGCCAAAACTGGGGAGTATTTTTGGTCATTTCACGCCACCAAACATTTGGAATAAAAAGTGATCAAAAAGTCATGTGTAACTACCTAAAATGAAAACTGCACCGCAGCCCACAAAAAACAAGCCCTCACTCAGGCCCATAGGTGGAAAAGCAAAAAAGTTATTTGTCGTAGAAATGGTGCTGCAGCACAAAGTTCAAAAATAGTTTTAAAAGTACTAAAACATAACGATAACACTACATATTTGGTATCACCGATATCATATCCACCTGCAGGTACATGTCAATTATACTGAACAGTAGATGGCATAAAAACAAAGCCCCCGTAAAATGGTGCAATAAGTTTTATTTTCACTTTCTACACCACTTAGAATTTTTTTTTAGTTTTCCAGTACATTGTATGATATGGGCAATGGTACCATTGAAAAGCGAATCTTGTCTCACAAAAAGCAAACCCTCATACGACTAAAATAAAAAGCTATGGCTCTTGGAAGATGGGGAGCAAAAATTAACATGACCAAAAAAAAATAGGCTGTAGTGGAAAGGAGTTAAAGTTATAACATTAGTTCTTTGCTGGCTTCACAGCAGCAGCAGTGCCTGAAGAAAAAAAGGACCTGGGAACTGAAAAGCAATGATGTTATTGTGTTATGGACGTAAATAACTTCTAGGGTTTGATGTCACTGCTGCCCTTTTCCTAGTTTATCTAGGGTCAAGATAAATGTATTGTGATTATTTTTTTGTACTATAAATTAAGCTCTGTAGAAGGTCTGACTTGTAATACAGGTGCTCCATTTTTGTAATATATATGTGTAAGAAATGTTTTTGTGGATTCTACCCTTTGCGACGATTGGCAGAATTATATTCTATTTTGCATGTATTTCTCCTCATATGTCATATGGCAACGTATCTCACAAGAGTAGTGACAGCAGCGTGCAGACGTTACTCAAACAGTGTTTTGGGTGGGTAGGAAATCCTGAAGGTTAAAGTGATATTTATTCTTCTGCTATCAAGTGTGATGAGAAGCGCCAAATCAGTCACATGACTCCTATTGTTCTCTGGCTCTTATTTCCTGTCTTGTCTACAGGGATGTGCTCTGTGATATGTTACCTAAACAATGCCACAACAAATTTCACTTGTTTGCTTTAGACATAAATGTTATTTTTTTTAATTAAGCATCAGTTTTTACATTGCACAGTAATAATATATATATATATACACACACATATACAGTTGAGACCAGAAGTTTACATACGCTATATAAAAAGACACATTTGCATGTTTTTCTCACTATCTGACATGAAATCAGAATAAACCTTGCCTGTTTAAGGTCAATTAAGATTGGAGGTTTAAGAACACCATCCCAACCGTGAAACACAGTTGCAGCAGCATGTTTCGGGGGTTGTTTTGCTGCAGGAGGGACTGGTGCACTTCACAAAATAGATGGCATTATGAGGAAAGAAGATTATGTGACAATACTGAAGCAATATCTCAAGACATCAGCCAGGAAGATAAGCTTGGACAGAAATGAGTCTTCCAAATGGACAATGACCCGAAGCATACTGCCAAACTGGTTACAAAGTAGCTTAAGAATAACCAAGTCAATGTTTTGGAGTGGCCATCACAAAGCCCTGATCTCAGTCCTATTGAAAATGTATGGGCAAAGCTGAAAAGGGAGGTGCGAGCAATGCGACCTACAAACATGGCTCAGTTACACCAGTTCTATCAGGAGGAATAGGCCAAAATTCCTACCAACTATTGTAAGAAGCTTGTGGAAGGATATCCAAAACGTTCGATCCAAGTCATACAGTTTAAGGGCAATGCTACCAAATACTAATTGAATGTATGTAAACTTTTGACTTTGCAGAAACCTAATAACAATGCCTCAAAAATTCCCTCTCTCATTATTCTGGCATTTGGCAAATATAAATAATTTTGGTAACTGACCTAAAACAGGTAAGGTATATTCAGATTTCATGTCAGATGATGAGAAAAACATGCAGTCGTGTCTTTTTATATAGTAAGTGTAAACTTCTGGTTTCAACTATATATATATATATATATATATATATACACACACACACATACATATCATATCTCACAAAAGTGAGTACACCCCCTCACATTTTTGTGAATATTGTATTATATCTTTTCATGGGACAACACTGAGGATATGACACATTGATACACTGTAAAGTAGTCAGTGTAGAGCCTGTATAACAGTGTAAATTTGGTTTACCCTCACAATATTTCAACACACAGCCATCAATGTCTAAACCACTGGAAACAAAAGTGAGTACAGACCTAAGTGAAAATGGACAAATTGTGCCCAAAGTGTCAATATTTTGTGTGGCCACCATTATTTTCCAGCACTGCCTTAACTCTCTTAGGCATGGAGTTCACTAGAGCTTCATAGGTTGCCACTGGAATCCTCTTCCACTCCTCCATGATGACATCAGGTTGCTGGTGGATGTTAGAGACCTTACGCTCCTCCATCTTCTGTCTGAGGATGCCCCACAGAAGCTCAATAGGGTTTAGGTCTGCAGACATACTTGGCCAGTGCAGCACCTTTACCCTCCTTTTCTTTAGCAAGGAGGTGTGTTTAGGGTCATTATCATTTTGGAATACTGCCCTGTAACCCAGTTTCCAAAGGGAGGGGATCATGTTCTGCTTCAGTATGTCACAGTACATGTTGGCATTCATGGTTCCCTCAATAAACTGTAGCTCCGCACTCATGTAGCCTCAAACCATGACATTCCCACCACTATGCTTGATTGTAGGCAAGACACACTTGTCTCTTACTCCTCACCTGGTTGCTGCCACTCACACTTGACACCATCTGAACAAAATAAGTTCATCTTGGTCTCAACAAACCACAGGACATGGTTCCAGTAATCCATGTCCTTAGTCTGCTTGTCTTCAGCAAACTGATTGCAGGCTTTTTTGTGCATCAACTTTAGAAAAGGCTTCGTTTTGGGACGACAGCCATGCAAACCAATTTGATGCAGTGTGGGTAGTATTGTCTGAGCACTTATGTGTATATTTTGAAAAGACAGTCTCGGGATATGACGCTGAGCATGTGGACTCAACCTCTTTGGTGGACCATTACAAAACCTGTTCCGAGTAGAACCCGTCTTGTTAAACTGCTTTATGGTCTTGGCCACCATGCTGCAGCACTGTTCAATGTGTTGGCAATCTTCTTATAGCCTAGGCCATCTTTATGTAAAGCAACAATTCTTTTTTTCCGATCTTTAGAGATTTCCTTGCCATGGGGTGCCATGTTGAACTTCTAGTGACTGATATGAGAAAGTGTTAGAGCGATAACACCAAATTTGACACACCTGCTCCCCATTCACACCCTGAGACCTTGTAACACTAAAGAGTAACATGACAATGTGGAGTGAAAATGGCAAATTGGTTAGAATTTAACCATTTTCACTTTTATGGCCAGCGTTTTAGACATTAATGTCTATGTTCAGTTATTTTGACAGTACATCAAATTTACACTGTTATACAAGCTATACACTGACTACTTTACATTGTATAAAAGTGTCATATCTCAGGTGTTATCCTATGAAAAGATATAATGCAATATTTACAAAAATGTGAGGGGTGTACATGAATATTAAAGCAGGAATTATTTGCCACAATCCAGTTTGCTGCAGATATTCCTTTAAGCATGTAGGGAACTTGTTCTTAAAAATTTAATTCCCACCCCTGTATTAATCCAATGACTGTGATTATCAGGATATTTTGCAAAAAGCTTTTCATTGCTCTGGACCACCATAAATATTGACATTCATCCTTTTGCTACTCTAGATCATCAAAGATACTGACATTAACCCTTTCCTTGCCCTAGACTACCACAGATGCACTACACTGCACTACATTTGTTGTTTAATGCTATTTGTCTTAATGATATGTGCTGTGTATCTGTGTGTATGAGTTTGAAGGGGTTTTGCCACAATCTCATTTCATACCTCCTGCATCCAGCTCTTCAGCTCTGTGTGCTCAGAAGGGGGTGTGTGTGATTTGTTTGAATTGCATATCATGTGACCCAGCTGGATGTAAAGTTTTTGCCTCCAGGCACAAGGGTCCTAGGTTCAAATCCCTGCAGGAACCAAACCTGTGTTTTTTTTCTCTTTATCAACGCACAAACCTGATTGAGGTTTCTTTTTTATTTATTTGCACTGTTTGACTAATTACTAAGGAGGACAGAGGGCAGGAGTAGAATTACAGCACCTGGGGTTTGAACACTCAGTAGCTACCTGAGAGGAGAAGTGATGTCTGAGCATGTCTAACCAGGAGTGAGGAGCTCTTAGCCCTGGTCGTATCCCCTGGAGATGAACTGTAAACAATGGATCACTAAAGGAGCAGCTAAAACAAAAATGGTTCAGAATTTTTAATAATAATAATGAATGGTGAAAATGTTTCTTATTTCATTTGCAAGCTTCCCACGTCAATTTTAGTTCATGGCAAAACCCCTTTAAGGGCTGTTTAAATCTCTCCAGAATATGCCATAAATGTCTGATAGATGCAGGTCCCACCTGACTGCAACAGGCAGATTAAGGCTGGACTACAGAAACAGCTGAGTGGCTGTTCTGAACTGATTACAGAATTCCAGTTTACTTGGGTTTCCCTCGTCCCTGCCACCTATGGCCACTGCATTCTAATGGCTATATCCATCTCAGACATGATTGTTTGAGATGGAAATTCTCCATTATTAGGTGATGTAAATTAATAATGTTCTGTTTTAGAGGGAACAGGTATGTAACTGTCCCGCTTACTAGAGCTACTTAGAGATAACATTGCCAGTAAGGCAGCTGGAAGATACAGAGAAATTGCATGAAGTGGGGCCAAAGCTGAATTTTTTTTTTTAATCAGTTTTGCACTATAAGGGTCCGTCTTCATGGAGTGGTTTTACCATCGGATTTTCAGTAGGTTTTTTGATTTTGAAACTATCTGAAAACCGACTATCAACCATCCCCATAGACTTCATAGAAAATCTGAGCTGTAGTTTACACAGCTTGGATTCTCTGAAGGTTGAATTTCAGATCCGCCATTTAAAAACAAAAACAAAAAAAAACTTGAAACATGTACATTCTTCCGCCAGATTTATAGTGGAAAATGTACTATTCCAATGTCTAGGGGGAAAGCTGTATCCGAAAACTGCAGCCAAAAATTGGTCACAAAATGGCCCAAAAAAAAGATAAAATACTGGTCGGCTTCTACATCAGAATCCGACCGGTATTTTATCTGTGTTCTGTGGACATACCCTAAGCCTTTAGCTACTGTACACCTCTAGGCACCAGGGTTCAGGTGTGTACCTCTTATAGTTATATCAGTGGATCCATGGTACTTAAAAAAACAAAGGTGAACAGGTAAGACTCCGCAAATCGACTTCCGGTTCCGGTGCTGCCGAGAGGAGATGTGAGGTGCGGAGCTCCTTGTGCCCACCGGCCGCAAACCTGCCATAGCTGCGGACTGCAGCGCTGACCGGCCCCGACAACCTCGAGGTACCTCTTACATAGCACACTCCGGCACCGAGACCTCAGAGACCCACGTGATGCGGAATCCAAGATGGCGCCGGGCACATGCTCCCAGCCGAATGAGCAGTGCACTACCTCCAGGGACCTGCCTACCCTTAGCAACAGAGAAGGAGGCACTGAGCGCACTGCGGGCGCAGCCTCCACCGCAGATATGGTACCGGACCCCTGCGTTCAGCCGGCCAAGCAGTTTACAGTCCCCAAGGGCCCCCACATGTGCAGCAACGATGAGGAAAGTGAGGAGGGAGCCTTAGGTGCAGCCATTTTCCCATCCCCTGCTACTCCAGCCGCATCCCTTCTTAGGGACACCACATTGGCAGCTGCCATAGATTATAGGCTCCTGACAAAGGAGGTAGCCAAGCAAATAGCGCCACACCTCCAGGCAGCGCTCGAGGCCCACTCCTCTAGAATAGAAGAACTGGAGACAAGGGTCAATGATCTGGAGACTAACAGAACTGATCTCAGAAATAAGCTGAAACTCTGCGCCCGGGCACAATTAACACAGCAAGATCGTATTGAAGACGTGGAGAATCGCTCCAGAAGGAGCAACCTAAGAATGGTGGGCCTGCCCGAGTCTTTTCAGCAAAAAGATCTCCAGGACCTATGCCAAGAAGAACTACCAAGAGTTCTAGGTCTGCGATACCCTTGCCGCATTGAGAGAGCCCACAGAATAGGCCGAGAGGACAACCGTCTTTCATCAACTGGCTCCCGTACCAGACAGCGGCACCGTACAGTCATAATGAAATTTCTGGACTTTAACGACAAGACGGAGGTACTCGGAGCCTATCGTAAGCTAGGTACTCCTTTTTGAGGAATTTTCAGTGGATGTCTCGCAAAGAAGGAGGGCTTTCAGCAAACTTTGCACGACATTATTTCAGCATAAACTCCGTGTCCAGATTTTGTATCCGGCTACGCTGAAAGTCATGGATCCGCATGGACCTCCCAGATCCTTCATTTCACCCACAGAGGCGGAAAAAGGCCTCCAGGATCTACTCAGTGCACATCCTCAGGCTGAACCCTCTCATCCCCAAAGCACTGACGTGGACTCTGCGTCACCCAGCAGGAGCAGAGGCAGACGGAGAACGGTAACTTCTTGGGCCCGAGCACCGGCCTTCCCGCCGTCTCCATCCGCACCGAAGGATTGCCGCCCGCCTAAACGAGGTCCCCAACCAGACTTTGACCAGGACTGACGGTGATATGGTAGGCCTCGACATTTTCTTCTCTCCTATCCATCCAGGTCGTGGCGGACGCTGAGGGCTTGGGAGATGTGGACTAGCCTCACTCCAAGGGTTCTGTGGGACTCTTGTTCCATGCTATATCGATAATAGTCCCTGTGGAGATGTGCCCCCCTATTTTTCTCTCATGATATCTCATGCCTGTTTAGATGGGACTCGCTCTTTCAAGCTAAGTTCTGAGGCGGATGGGGGAGGGTTTATTAGGAGTTGTACCCTCTACGGCTAGAAAAAAGGAAGTTGCCTTAACGTCCTTTGAAGGGTGGGAACTCGTCTTACCCTCCTTCTACGCTCTTCTTCAGTTTGTTTTGTTAGTTGCATTGTTCTTGCACTATTTGATACTTTTGTGGTGGTGTGTTCCTCTCTTGTACATGATCGTGCTCTGGTCCACAACCGGACAAAAAGCTATGGTTCCTCTGGTTCTCTTCTACCCTGTCACCCACGTGCCTCCGCCGCATAAACCCTATCTGTTTGATGCATCATCATGCGTGTGGTCTCCTGGAAAGTGAAGGGGCTCCGCTCCCCTAATAAGCAGATGAAAGTAATCAGACACCTAAAGCGACTTCGCCCTGATGTTGCCTTTCTTCAGGAGTCACATTTGAGGGAGGATGACATCAAACGGATGGAGAGGCTCTGGGTGGGTCATGCATTCGGGTCCCTCTCAGCTGATGGAAAGGCCGGAGTCATTACCCTCATACACAAAAATTTCCCATTTGAACTTATCTCCCATGAACATGATGGGGAAGGGAGAGTTTCGCATCTGGTCATCAAATGGGGAGGGGCGGAGGTCAGCCTTATTAATGTTTATGCTCCAAATAGTGGTGGAAGCGTATTCTTCCGGGAACTGGGTGAAAGAGTCCGGGCAGACAAGTGTACGGGTCAGATTGTAGGGGGTGATATGAATTTAGTTGTAGATCCCGTGGAAGATAGAACGGTTCTGGCCCTCAAAAGCGCAACTCCGTTCCTCAGAGAGGGGAGAACAAGGCACTGGCGCATTTATTGGACACAACAAACTTAAATGACTGCTGGAGGGGAAGAAATCCCGATGATAGAGAATACACGTATTACTCCCCGGTCCATCAGTCATGGGCCAGGCTGGATTATTTTCTAGTCTCGGATAGCTTATGTAACAGGGTGGAAAATGCGCAGATTCTTGACCTGCTCATATCTGATCATGCCCCGATCGTATTGGACATTGCAGAGCAATCTCCGAGAGGTACGGATTTCATATGGAAGTTCCCTCCTTACCTAGCAAAGTCCGACTATTTTACGGACATGATTAAAGGCTGGTGGCTGGAATACGACACTCACAATGAGGTGCATCGCTCTGACCCTTCCTTATATTGGGCAACTTTCAAAGCAGTATTGAGAGGTAGGCTTATAGCTCACATATCCCTTCACAAGCGCAACCTTGCTAAATCTTACAAGCTAGCCTCGGAGAGTGTCAGGTCCACTTACAAAGATTTTCAGCAAGTTGGCACAACTGAAAATAGGGTGAGATGGGAAACGGCCAAGAGAGACTTTGATATCTGGGCGGAACGTAAGGAGGATATCCATCGCTCTCATATCCAATTCACCCTCTTTAGGTATGGCAACAAATCAGGAAGGGTCCTCTCCAGGCTGCTTAAGGGATACTATAGGCCCTCCCACATTACGGTGATGTGTACGGTGGAAGGGGAGATCACCACAGACCCGGCAAGGATTAATGAAACACTTAGACATTAGACTTAGACATTTATACCTCACTTTACTCCGCCGACCAATATGACGTGATGGTCAACACAGTTAAACTTCCTTGCCTGTCAGACTCGCAAAGGAAACAGCTGAACTCAAAATTTTCGAACAGGAAGTTCGGGACGCTATTAAACATTTGAAGCCTGGCAAGGCGCCGGGTCCCGACGGGTTTTCTGGGGAAGTGTATAAAATTCTGATAGATCAGGCCACCCCGGTTCTCACACAATACTACAACCTGGTGTTACAAACAGGCTGTGTCCGGCCAGAGTCCAAAACTGCCTTCATCAAAATTCTACCGAAAAAAGGGAAAGACCCACTTACTCCGGCCTCATATAGGCCCATATCACTTATAGATGGGGACCAGAAAATACTATCGAAGATCATGGCAGATCGACTAGCAGAATTTATGCCTCTCTTGATTGGACCCTCGCAAAAGGGTTTTATTAAGGGATGATCAGCTGTGGGAAATGTCAGAAAGGTCCTGTCTGTAATGGAGAGGATCAGGCATAGGCCCATTCCCGGAGAACACCCTGTCTTAGTGGCCTTGGATGCCGAAAAGGCCTTCGACAATGTTCGATGGGAGTGGCTCTGGATGGTCCTAGATGCGGTTGGAGTTTCGGGGGCCTTCCAGACGTTTCTCTCCGCTATCTACTCTAACCCAGAAGCACGGGTTCATACGCCTGGCTTCATATCTGCGCCAATTCGTTTGCAGAAGGGAACAAGGCAGGGGTGCCCCCTGTCGCCCCTCCCCTTTGACCTGGCTCTTGAACCCCTGGCGAGACTCCTGGAGGATTCGGATCTCTTCTCAGGGATTAAAATTGGCACTGAGGAGATCAAGACCGCTCTTTTTGCGGACGATCTAATCCTGTTTATGTCCAATCCCTTGACCCACCTGACTCAAGTTTTTGATGCCCTTAAGGCATTTAGTAACCTTTCAGGTTACAAGGTAAACCCTTCCAAGAGTGAACTTCTGAATCTTTGAGTTCACCTACCAACCCTGGACTGGAAATTTCTGGGCCTAGATCTTGACACGACCCCGGATCATATTACCTACCTGGGCATAAACATAGGCAAGACCCCAAGCACCATTTATAGATTGAACTTCCCCCCCATTATTAATAAGATATCCCAGGACCTGGCGCGCTGGACCTCTCTCCCCCTATCTATGACAGGAATATGCCATGCCATAAAAATGATCAGTTTTCCTAGACTGCTATACCCCCTTCAGACCCTTCTTTTTCTCCTGAAACATTCAGACATCAACAAAATAAACTCAATGTTTTCTAAGTTTATTTGGGCAGGGAAGAAACCACGCATAGCTCTGAATAAGCTCATGTTACCCTCATCGAAGGGGGGTCTCGGTCTTCCGAACGTTTAGGGGATACAATTTAGCGAGCTTAGCACGCCACGTGGTGGACTGGATGGGGGGCTCAAATCGATATTCCAATTGGGTGATAGAAAAGGAACTTATGCATCCTTGGCATCCTCATGCCCTCCTACACACCAAATTTTACAATCTACCTCCATCAATAAAGTTCTCGATGGTCCTCCGGGACACGATCATGTTCTGGAAGGAGATCTGGAAACGTCTGGGTCTTTCCTTTCTGATGTCTAAGGGAATGCCTATATGGGATCATCCAGATTTTCCACAGGGGTAATCGAATCCAATGTTTATAAAATGGAGGGAGCAGGGCCTGGCTATGGCAGGGCAGATTATGCATGGTGCGGTGCAGAGATGGCTTACGCCTCGGGTAATGGTGACTAATTTTTCCCTCCCCACCTCGCAATTGTTTGCCGCATATCAGCTCTATTATTTTTGCACTTCTAGATTGAGACATGTATCAAGGGAAATCTCCCCAAACACCTATGATAGCTTTATAGATTTACACAAACGCGACTGTCGCCTAGCAGGGCTTTATGATACCATGAGAGGGTGGTTACTGAACCATACGGAGTCGCACACCTTTCGCTTTTGGGCCCGACGTCTGAAAGATGACGATCTGCCAGATAAAATCACTCGAGGACTGGTGACAGTGAAAAAGCATGTGGTTTGCGAGAACTGGAGGGAAACACAACTAAAGATTGCACATAATGCAATCCATGGCTTTAACTTACCCCCCACACCGAAATTCCCAAATAGACTGAAACACTGCCCCAAATGTGGGACCCATAAAACAGACTTATGGCATGGTTTGTGGGAATGCACACTCGCGCAGAAGAACTGGGACAGCTTTGTAGCTTATATCAAAATCCACTTTAATGTGGTGTTGGTAAACATTATGATCTACTGATATTTCATTGTCCTAGGCCCCCAGAGGAGCAAGGGATGGAGGCACCCGGGGGAAGCCAGGGAGTGTCGGCAGCTGTCCATATAGCCATTCTGGTTGCTAAAAGATGTCTTCTGACCTTTTGGCTTAAGACACCCCTACCCCCAATTTCCATGATAGAAGATCAGATGAAAGTTTATCTTAATGCGGATAAAATGGAATCTGAGAGATGCAAAGAAACCCGCACAGATGGTTTTTGCAGGCGGTGGCGCACATTTATAGAAGCTCATTACTCAGACAGGGAACTCAAAACCCTCATGCAACCATTCCAGTATACAGACTGGTATTGCAGGGAGGGAATTTGTGGGTCTTTAGGTAGATTAAA
Organism: Phyllomedusa bahiana; assembly: GCA_025379985.1. NCBI lineage: Eukaryota > Metazoa > Chordata > Amphibia > Anura > Hylidae > Phyllomedusa > Phyllomedusa bahiana. Next base: position 75,875 of record JAODAL010000753.1, read on the forward strand.
AATATGAACATTTCAACGGGGGAGGAGGGGTGAAACAAGGGAGATAGTTTTTCTTTTCAGGTAAATTATTCTGTGAACCGGGAGAGGAAAGATATATACACACACCATAAAATATAAAATGTGTTTAAAAGTGTTTTAAAAGGTTTTATTTCTGTTATATCAGGCTAGGTTAATTAACATTTTTGCTTTGTATGACATTAATATCCATCCTATTGTTACTTGACTATCTGGATGCTTGCTCCTAGATGCTCTTGTGAAAATGCTTTGTTATACACAAAATGTCTCTCCATGATGGATGGAAATATATCAAGCCTGTTTGCTACTTCATGTAATGTTCTATTGAAAACTCAATAAATATTTGTTATATAAAAAAACAAAACAATAAAAAAACCAAAGGTTGGTACTATGTCACCTTTGTCTCTCAGAAGCTTGCTTTTACCATATTGTATTTCCATTAAAAGGCATTATTACTGTAATACTATCACTTTGTATCTTTTATTATGAGCAAAATTACTCCATAGTCTGAAAAGGATGTGTTTGTGCTTTGACATTTACACTTTTTCTTTTCTGAAAGTATAGAAATTATATCAATCTAATAAAAAATGCTAATCTTTCTACTAATGAAAACATATAAAAGACATGGCCTTGTAATTCTCAGCTGAGCAAGATAAGTACAGCTCAGTCCAGTACAAGCAAGTTGCAGCAACAATCATCTCAGCTATTTGTCTTTGAAAACCAAGTCAGCACATGTTTATAATCAGCAGCACCTCCAAAGAGCTTGACAACAGTCCCTGGTTGGTGCTTTTTCTCTATAAGCACATGTTTCTTGTTTGCCTTCATTTTCTAGTTTGTACAGTGCTCTAACTAGTTCTGACTGTTTTCTTAGGGAGGAACAAAAGACTTTTCAGACTCTGTGCCAGATGAGGCTGAAATCCTATCTACAGGAGCAAAAGTCCTTCTGGCTTCTCCATAGACTAAGGATTTAAAATGTTTGCTTGTGCAACTGCTTGGAGGTTAATAAAAGTTTAATAAAATCTGAGTAGATTTACTGTTGGTAAAGTCATTACCTTACATTGATTCAAAGCCTACTTAAGTTGGCGATTTCTAGTAGCTTTCTGAAAAGTATTTTGTTCCTCACATAGTACCCCACCCAAATATTATAGTCTGAAGTGAATATAAACATTTCCTATACAGTCTAGCCAGGAAAATGCATAACATCTCACTTTAAGGACAGTCTCTAAAAGAGTTTTTGCCATTTTTTTCACTATACACTATTTTCAGCATGGAGAAGCGTGGTTTAACTTGCCAGCTTCTCTGGGCGGCATGTGTTGTGAATGCAAACAACAGAGGAAGCCACTGCCGGACACCTTTGGTGGTGGCTTATCTCCCTGGAGAACTAAATCTAAAAGGGTAAGGTTTCTCTTTTGAGTGGTGCACCATAAAGGTGTATGGAGACTTATTTACCATGCCATGCTCAATGGGAAATATTTAAATAAGCTCTAGGAAAGAGAGCTAGGACTCAAGCGCCAACTATTGAGGGTGGTATCCCTTAAAACCACATTTGACACGTTAAACATGACTAGGGCATTGGTGCAAAACCAGTAACTTCTCCATACGAGCAGTCTCACATCTGAAGACAGATGTTTCCTGGTGTTTGTGCTCTACTTTAATTACTCATGATATACATAGGGTATTGGTTACAAGGTTGAATTCCAAAAGGTAATCATAAATGTGATAATTATTCCTGCTGTAAATATATGGATATTAATTGTGTGATACGACTGGCAGCAGGCCAATAATAATAATAATAATAATAATCTTTATTTATATAGCGCCAACAAATTTCGCAGCACTTTACAATGTAGAGGGTATAATTACAGACAAAAATAGACATTACACAGTGAACGCTACTTACATTTGAGACACAAGGTGTGAGGGCCCTGCTCGCAAGAGCTTACAATCTAAGAGGGTGCCTGGGGGAAACAAAAGAGGGAGAAGTGCTAAATTTACAATGGCCCAGCCATGTTTTAAATATGGGGAGGTTTACATAAAGATTTTGGTGAACCTGCCACCATGACTGTACATCTATATACAGATAAGTGCCTGTGAGTGCCCTAGTGTAGGGAGTGACAGGAATGTGTGTGATAGAAGGTGTGGGTTAGCAATTAGTGGTTTTGGTAGGCCTGCCTGAGGAGATGTGTTTTCAGGACACTCTTAAAACTACGAAGGCTGGGATTGTGCCTGATGGTACGTGGTAGCATGTTCCAGAGAATGGGTGCAGCACGTGCAAAATCTTGAAGACGGGCATGGGAGGTTCGGATGATTGTAGTCTGTAGTTTGATGTCTGTAGCTGAGCGGAGAGAGCGGGCAGGGTGGTAGACAGAGATGAGGGAGGAGATGTATGGGGGTGCAGCACTGTGGAGAGCTTTATGGGTGAAAGTGATGAGTTTATGCTGTATTCTGTGCTGGATGGGCAACCAGTGGAGCGAGTGACACAGGGTAGAGGCATTCAGTATAGCGGCTGGAAAGAAAGAAAAACCCTGGCTGCTGCATTCAGGGCAGTTTGGGAAAGAGGGGAGAGTTTACAGGGGGGGAAAGACCGATAAGCAGGGAGTTACAGTAGTCAAGACGAGAGTGAATAAGAGCAACAATGAGAGTTTGAGTTGTTTCCACAGTGAGAAAAGGACGGGATTCTGGAGATGTTCTTGAGGTGCAAGTGACAGGAGCGCGCAAGGGATTGCATATATGGGGTGAAAGACAGATCAGGGTCTAGAATAACCCAAGACACCGGGCCTCCCTGCCTAGGAGTTATGGTGATGCCACACCTGAGAGGAGAAATAGCAGATGGGGGTTGGTTAGTAGATGGGGGAAAAACAAGAAGTTCGGTTTTGGTGAGGTTTAGTTGTAGATAGAGAGAGGACATGATGTCAGAGACAGCGGACAGACAGTCACTGGGTTTGTTGCGGGCAGGAGTGAGGTCACGGGGAGGAGGTGTAAACTGAGTTTCATCAGCGTAGAGATGGTACTGGAAGCCAAATCTACTGATGGTTTGGCCAATGGGGGCTGTATAGATTGGGGAAAAGGAGTGGACCAAGAACTGACCCCCGAGGGACCCCACGGCAAGGAGGGGAGAGGGGAGGAAGTAGAACCTGCAAATGAGACACTGAAGAAGCGGTCAGGAGGTAGAAGAGAACCCAAGCGAGAGCAGTTCCTGGAGGCCCAATGGTGCCCAGCTGCTGAGGAGAAGATGGTGATCACGTGTCAAATGCTGCAGAGAGATCCAGAGAACCCAAAAACGAGTATTTGCCCTGAGATTTAGCAGTGTGGAGATCGTTAGAGACTTTAACTAGGGCAGTTTTCTGTGGAGTGTAGGGTGCGGAAACCTGATTGTAGAGGATCCAGAAGAAAAGTTAGCAAGGGGGATAGCGGATCAGGCGAGAGTAGACCAAGGTTCCAGAAGTTTAGAGATAAAGGGAAGGTTAGAGACGGTCGGTAATTGGCAGCACAGGATGGGTCCAGGGAGGGTTTTTTTAGTAGGGGAGTTATAGTAGCTGTTTAAAAGGGGGGATGGGAAGATCCAGTGGAGAGGGGAGAGGTTACAGATTGCAGTAAGGTGAGAGAGGATAGCGGAGAAATAGATGGAGAAGGTCGGAGGGAATGGGGTCCCTAGAGCAGGTGGTGGGGCGAGCAGACAGGAGAAGCCTGGATACTTCTTCTTCTGTGGTTGGGTCAAGAGCTACAATATACAATTACACCATTTATAACATGTCAATTTTCTTTAGTTGCTTATGATGTTTTTTGTTCATGCACATTTTTTTACATTGGTTAAACTATACGTTATTTATACAAATAGGAACACATTTATTCATTAAACGCTGGAAAGGGGGCACCAAGTTTTATGGCACATATCAATGATTGCCATGAAGGCGATTTAACTGGGTTGTGTTTTGCTGGATTACGCCACACAATGGATTGGATAGATATCTTAAATTGTTACAGTGTGAATTCTGGTAGATAATATACACTGAGGCCATGGGCCCTTTACGACTGAATGGCTGGAATAATTTGTCATGTTCTATATGATATCATACATTCGGGGGGACATAATAAATATGTTTAAATACATCAAAGGTCAAAATGAATTTTCCCAAAATTTATTTATAACAGGGCTGTATTAGAACAAGGGGGGTCCCTTTCGTCTTGGGAACGAAAATTTCTTTTAACATGTTATTACAAAGGGATCTGGATAAGTTGGTAGGCTGGGAAGGGAAATGTGCAGGATGGGTTTAACACTGATAAATGCAAGGTTTTGACATGGGGAAGAGAAATCCATTCATGATTACATGTTTAAATGGAATAAATAACACTGGGGTAAAAGTGACATGGAGAAGGACTTGGGAAATCTGGTGGTCAGTAAATTAATTGTAGCAGCCAGTGTCAGGCAGCAGCAGCCAAAGCAAATAGGTAATGGGGGTGCATTAAAAGGGGCTTGATGCACATGGATAATGATTATTTATTCTCCCAATTACAAGTCACTGGTTAGACCACAAATGGATATTGTGTACAGTTTTTGGGCCACAGTGCACAGGAAGACAATGTAGAGCTTGAACAGGTACAAAGGCGGGCAAACAAAAATAATACATAAGGACTGGGTGGATACAGTAACAGATAGATTGCAAGATTTTGGGTTATTTTAGTTTGAGAAAAGAGGCTTCGGGGGGACATAATAAATATGTTTTTTAAATCATCAAAGGTCAATATAGAGATCTCTACCAAGATTTATTTATAACACAGGGCTGTATCTAGAACAAGGGGGCTCTCTACGTTTGAGGAAGAAGAATGTTTCTACTAAACATAGAAAGGGATTCTTTACTGTATGAGCAGTGAGACTATGGAATTCTCTGCAGAGGGACTAGTCCATAATTCACAATTGTTTAATTTTATTTATTATTACCATTTGTTCGTTATCCCATATTTTTTGTTTGGTGAATTCATAACGAGTTCATAAAGGGTTTGGATGCTTTTCTGGAGCGTAATATATAACAAGTTACTGGGACTAGGATTCAGGAGGAGGGGTCATTGATCCAGGGAATTTTTCGATTGCCAGATTGGAGTCAGGAAGGAATTTTGCCCTAATATGAGACAATGGCTTCTACCTCATTGGGGGTTTTTTCCGTTCTGGATCAACACCTTAGCCAACAGGCTGAACTAGAACGGTCGACTTGTCTTTTTTTAGCATTACAACTATTGAACTATGAAACTATGAAACTATGGAGATGGTGGTTGATCCACAGTGTCAAACGCTGTCAGAGAGATCCAGAAGAAAAACAGCAATGGTAGTTTACCCTGAGATTTTGCTGTCAGGAGTCATTTGTATACTTTAGAAAAGAGCAGTTTCCGTGGTGTGTTAGGGTTGGCGGAAACGGGATTGCAGAGGGTTTGAAGAGAGTTTCAGAGGATGATAGAGGATCAGGCGAGAGTAGTCCATGCGTTCACGGAGTTTGACGATGATGAGGCTGCGTTAGAGGACTGGTCGGTAGTTGGGCGGGGCGCAAGGAGGGGGTCCAAGAGAGGGCTTTTTAAGTAAGGGAGTTATAACAGCGTTGTTTAAAGGAAGATGGGAAGATCCCAGTGGAGAGAGGTGAGGTTACAGGTTGTAGTGAGGTGAGAGTGGACAGCTGGAGAAATGGATTTGGACAATGGGTGGCGGGGAATGGGGTCACTAGAGAAGTGGTGGGGCGAGTAGACAGGAAGATGCCTGGACACTTCTTCTTCTGATGTTGGGTCAAGGACTGAGAGCAGATTAGAGGATGTGTGGGGAGGGACTGGGAATGGGTGTTAATTGGGGGAATTGTGATGTGGATGTTTTGCCGGATTGCTGTCAATTTTGTCTTTGAAGTGAGTGGCCAGGTCTTCAGCACAGAGGTCAGTGACGGGGCATGGCCTTTGGGCTGAGGGGAGGGCAGTGGAAGGGTGTCAAACAGACGTTTTGGGTGGTTTGTGTAGTTGTTGAGATGAGGGAGGTGAAATATTTTTGTTTGAGGGTGAAGGGCAGTGTGGTAGGTCCCGCGAGACTGAATTTGTGTGGAGAATGTTGCAGGTAGCTTTGACTTTCTCCACAGACGCTCAGTGCACCGGAGCAGAGCTGTAGATGTCGAGTCTGAGGCGTGTGCCAAGGCTGCGGGCGTCTGTTTCGGTGGTGTGGTGTGTGAGTGGTGCCAACATGTCCAGGGTGGTTGTTGAGAGTTTCTTTGTACGTGTGACAGCCAGGCAGGACCGGAGAGGGAGGAGATTGGGGGCTGTTGAGGACTGTTTTGGTGTCTGTGAGCTCCTGAGTGTTGATTGAAGCGGAGATTGTCGGATATGGGAGACGGGTTGGTGTGTCGGGAGAAGGCTGAAAGTTGTTGATAGTAAAAGAGATAAGGTTATGATCCGAGAGTTCATAAGGAGAGTTGGTAAGTTAATATATTTATTCCTGTTCATCAGTTTCCCCCTGTTCATCAGTTCCTGTCTGCCCGTGACCGTACCTTTCTGCTAGTAACCTGACCTCGAATCTCCGCCGCCTTGCTGGACCTGTTGGCTGAACTTTGATACGAGTTTTGTCTTTCGATTCGGTTACATGGCATGCGCATCAGCTTGCCACCGAAAGCTGGAGTCGCGCCCAGGTATAGCGATAGGAAGCACGGTCAGCTTCTGACACGTAGGGATGCTTGACACCATACGCTGTTCTTGGCTTGTCTCGGTGAACAACTGTCTGGAGGAGCAGGACGAGGAGCATGAGTATCTGGACCAAATAGTTGGATGGAAAAGAAAGGGAGTTGTCTTCGGCTGCAGAGGTGGTTGATGAAGCTCTTGAATGCCTGAAATGGGAGCATTGCCTATGGGTGTGCTGCTGTTGGGACAGATAGGACCACCACTCTGAAAACACGTTTGGTGGACACTGCTTGATGTTGATGCAGGGATGTGGAAGCCAACGTTTGGTCCTGGTCACGCTTTACTTTTGGCCATCAGATTCGACATATAGCCATGTTCGCTTCTCTGGTGTCTTAGCAAAAAACTGCCACACCGCCGAGTAGGTGATTTTACCACCAACGCACTGCACTGACTGACTGTTACCGCCGCTGACCCAGTGAGCCCTTGTCGTGGTCATGGAAACGACAATACCCGGATCAGTCAGTTATCTCCAATCATTTAGCATGTGTGCACTGTGCTGGAATGACTCAGATACAAAGTTCCGTTTCAAATCCCAGCTCATGCTGATCAACTGGTCGATCAGCACTTCCTCGAGTTTAATATGTGCAAAGTATATATACACAGGAAAGGAAGGGGCATGGGTTAAGGCGTGGTTATTATTGCAAACAAATCAGACATCTTCTGTGTCCACTCTGCCAAATTTAGGTTGCTCTTGTTCAGACGTTCTTCTAGGGTGTTTCCTGAAAGTCCTTTATTTCTGGTTAAAACATGATGTTTTCAGTAAAATTTGCGTCATCTGGGTGCGGTACAATGGATGTCGGCGCCCTTGCTTATATTGCATAGTTCCTCATAGCTGAAGCAAGTTTAGTAGCAAGGGGAAAAATTTGAATTTGAAAAGTACAAAGGTACAAGCATATAAAAATATACAACACTCATATAATATATATATATATATATATATATATATATATATATATATATATATATATCAGACTTGACACTCCCCCCTAAATACTAATTTTTCCTAATTTTTGTGTGAACCATGATCTGTTCCAATGCGCTTCGTTCCTCTAAACCCTTTTAATACTGAAGCTGATGAATATGTCTCACCGTGTTTAGATAAGCTACCTGGACAGTGGGGAGGGCTGGAGAGCGGGTAATAAACCCATGCATCACTGCCTGGCTTGACGCCAGGGGGCGTAACCGATGCGTCGCGTCTCTTCTACATTTGCCTCTGATGGTGGGATGAAGGGGGGGGGATTGACCAATTTGACCAGCCAGGGGTGCTACCTTTGGCTAGTCCCTAGCATTGACAGTTTGTGAATTGATAGCAATCACATTCGGAAACCTGGAAAATTTGGTGAACATGTTGTTTTGACTGGAAAAATAAGGGAATTAAAGACTGATAGAAATTATAGGGTCTGGAAAGCCAAGTACGGTCACTCCTAAAAGGATCCTTCACACTTTATTTTTTCCCAATCCCCCCTTGTGAGTGGTTCTTTTAAGATATTTTCCAATGCTTAGGCTATTTTGGTAGGCATGTTGATAGAGCTTCTAATTGCTCAATTATGTGTCGCAGGGATTTTCTGGGTGTGGTTTTCAAATCTCTGTTGGTTATAATGGATACTATTTATCCAATATCTACACCCTTTGTTTATCTTTATTTGTGGTATTATTGTTCGAATCTTGGTTTATTCTGATCTCTAGCTTTGTTTTCCCAGCCAAACACCCCCTGAGTCGCCCACCTTGTATTTTCAGACAAACCCAAATAACTCATATGTAATAAAGGATTAGAGTGATTTCATGATGTTTGCTCGCTCCTGGTGCTTATTCACCAGGTTGTAGGTAGTGGCTGCTCTGATCTGAGTCAGGATCTGGGATAGTGGAAAACACTGCTGGATGGGTTAGTTTCAATTCATTACACAGACTTATGATACAGATTTTACAAGGTTTTCATTCATGCACTAACTGTTGTGGATAGTATTGTCCTAACCTAGGACGGGGCCCTAAAAATAATATCTCATAAGGTGTGAGACAGTGGGCTGCTAGGGGGGTTTAAGCGACAGAGTACAGGGCGATGGGTTGGTTCTCTGGCATGGATGTGATGTTTCCTTTCTGGTTTTGAGAATTTCGTTTGTTTGAATGTGGCAATTCATCCTCTCGTCCTTTCCCGAGCTATGGGGATGTTTGGGGTTTGTATCCTACACCAGCTCCTATCATCTCTTAAATTCATGAGTTAATCGTGGCTGTAAATGCTGGACCCTGATCACTTTCCACAACTTGGGTATTCCAAATCTACAGACCAACCTCTGTGATCAATTCTTAGAGCTGTGACTTAGCTGTCATGTTGGTGCTGGGTATGCCACTCTGGTCATCTGAAAATCATGTCTACCACACTAGGCATATTCTTATTTTTCCCTCTTGGGAATCGATATGGTCATCTGGATCGTTGGAAAGGGTACAATGGTTGGCAGATTGATTTGTTGGCGTTTGTCACCAGTCCCTCCTGGGTTACAAGCATTGCATATCCAACCTCCTCCCGTTCATTTGGGCTTATTTGGGTTTGAAATTGTACTCCAGCAGGTCAAGCACTGGGTGGGTTCAGTTATATTTCTTCCTTGATTCTGTTCTTCATCCTCTTCTTTTTCCCTTTCTTTTCATTCTCTCTTAGCTTCATCTTCTTCTCTTTCTTTTTTTCTTTCTTCTTTCTTCTAGGCTTCTTTTTCTCTGTTCCTTGAGTATGTATACAGCCCCTCCTGCTTTCTCTCGCATTTACTGCGGGCGAGGGACTTGCGGGCCTTTGTGGTTGATCAGCGTTGTAATTTCCCTGGCACCATTTTTCCCATGTGCTTTGGTTTTCATGACTGCCATTGGGCCGGCAGGCTGGGAGAGCATCATCAAGGTATGAACAGTCTTTGGTACTTGATTGGCGTTCAATAGCTGTCTGGAAACCTCGCAGGGGGGAACCCACTTCAGGCCGATGTCGATGGGCCCTACTATACATGTAGGTGAGTTGTGTATATGTTCACAGTCTTTCCATCAGCGTGCTTGCAAAGCTTAGTTACAGCCCAAAGTTCAGCTTCCTGGACCTGACATATCGAAGGGTAAAGTTTGCCACCCTTTACGGTTTCATGCATGGTAACCATCAGCCAAATCCTGTATGGATCGTCCTTTGTTCATCTGCTTATCTCCCACCCCCGGATCATATGTGAAGAAGACATCTGGAGGTTTCTCCAGCTTGGAAACAGGAGACAGTAGGAAGGTGGGTAGTTTCAGCCTACATCTGCTTTTCAAGGCAAGTCATGATCATTAGAAGTGTCTTCATCTCTTTTGTGTGAAAATTCAAGGTCTCCATCTTCCCACCTGAGAGGTGGAAGCAGGGGGTGGCTGGGTTTTGAGGAAACAGGTTGATACACTTGATTTTGTTGAGTCAGGTGTGGCATCATTTGGTAAACACAAATCAGCACTTTTTTGGGTCTGGGTCCCCCCCTGAACCTGAGGTCCATCATAATCTCTTTCGTTCTTACTTCCCATCTTTCTTCTCTTTGACAGTGCTTTATGGAACCCCTTTGGCAATAATAACAGCTTCCTTCAGTGGTAGAGTCACTGTTTCAGGCCTGACAGAGTTAATCTTTTCCTTTAATAGTTCTTGTAACATCATAATGCAATGGGTAAGCAAAGAAGCATGGGTCTTTCTTTGTTATTGAGCTGAGGAATCCCATAAAAATCTTAAAATTGTTTGAGTGATACGAGCTGAATTATTTGTCCACGTTTCATCTTCTTCTTGTTGGGACATCTGCTTTGGACACGGTTGGTCTGTGAGCATGTCTTGTGCCCATTTCTTCATTTGTTCACATTAGGTCACGCCTGAGGTCCCAAGAATCCGTGGAGGTGTGTCTGGCATCATCAGGATGTGCTTTATTATTGGTAGAGTTACGATCTGTGGCCTTGATTTCAAGTATGGTCCATTAGAATCCTTCAGGTTGCTGCATAGGTCTTCTGTATTTGCACCTGTCATCTATAAAAGGGATAGGGTACTTTACTGGATCCGTGTGCTGGTTCTACTAGAGTTGAAACTTGGAGTTGGGGGTTAAACTTGAATTACATGTGGATTTCATCCCGGTTTCTGGAGGCTGTGGTGCAGGCCTAGTGGGTGTGTAAACAAAGGATTATTTCTAGAACGTTGATTTACATATTCATAAGGAATCAACTTCAGAGTATTGTGTCTGGGAAAGTAGGTGGTGTTGGGGGGTGGCTGGGACATCAGGGTATGATTGGCTCCATCCTGTGTATATGGCTCCTCTTCACAGCATCAGCACATCTGGGGAATTGCCACGATCTTGATTTTCACTAAAGGCGTGGTGGGTTGAGTGTTGTAATGTATTGTTGCACTTATGTCCGCCCACTTCTTCTATACAGTATCATAGGCGTACCCAAGATGCCTGAAAAATTAGCGGCAGAGCTCATGATATGTTGGCATGCGATCTCTGCTCTCGGTGGATGCATTCACTAGAGGCTTCCATATGGGTGACCTGAGCAAGCGGCGACTGTTTTCAGGATGGTTTCTGGTCATAAAACTGGGCCTACAGCATGGAATCAGGACTAGAGGCAAGGAAGGCGGACCTGGGCCGGGGGGGACAGCTATGTACCACACTTCAACTCGGTTACTTGGGCACTAAGGCGCTGATAGCTGCCTGTATTTGGGGACCTCCAAGTTCGAACAGTCTGTGTGCTAACACCTGACCTATGCCCAAGGTTGCATTAGCTGGTTTACCATGGCCCCCACATTAAGTGTACAAGTAAATGATCTCCATTACCCACCACCTGAGAGTGATTGTCCCCTGTACATTGTTGCTCTTACTTTCTCTGAAAATTCCCCGTCCTGTTTCTGCAATGGTAGGATCCCCTATCTCGGAACCGGGTTGGGTTCGTTGGTGACCGATGCATGGGACTGGGTCCTTTGGGCGGGACCCATGGGGCATCGGGAGGGGTGTTGTCAGTAATGGGAGTTCCTAGGAGCGGAGCATCTTGAGTCGTGGTAAGCCAGGTGGGGCCTTCCTGGATCGGGTTCACTGGGGGGAACTTTGAGACTTCGGAGGGTGGTAGGTGACGGAGCCGTAATTGGGGCTGGGGGCCCCTAGCAGAAGTTGGGGCCTGTGTAATAGGATCCAGAAGTCGTTTATTTCCGGATTACAGGGTGTGTTCCGGGTTTTCCAGTGTGTTATACCAAGATGGCCGCAACAGGAAGTGTTCAGTTTGCATACCAAGATGGCCACCTGAGGGTGGGCCCAAGATGGCGCCACAGGAGTTCTGTTGGTTTTATACCAATATGGCTGACTGAGGGTGGACACTAGTCTGGCCACACCACAGGACAGTTCCTGTTGGCCCCACTTCCGGGCCGCTAAAAACCCATAGATGTCCATTGCAATGGAAGTGGGAAATTGATATGCGGAGATGGGCGTGGTTGCCCACAGCTGACACACGTTTCTCGGAAAGTCTGGGTTCTGCAAACCACACGTGGGTGAGGTCCACACTTCGGTCACATTTACAGCACCGTCATAGGGCGGTGGGCTGGCCGCATCAACAGTTTCAGTTAATTTGTTTTGGCTCATACTGATTTTACATAACCAAACTGGCTTTTCGGATTTTTACATCACATCCTTTCTCACTTAAACTTCTGATTTCTTACACTTGTAAAAGCCCTCGCAACTTGGATGAGCTTGTGCAGCTTTCTTATAAGCAGTTAATCTTCTTACATGCCTCTTCCTGTGTTATGTATCTCTTCCACACTCTAGGCTGCAGTCTACGTCTTGACGGCTATACATCTAATATTTACGAAAGCGGACTTCACTTCCTTCACATATTTCTTGCCTTCTGTGATCTGTATAATTTTACAGTTGTCCAGTGCCGGAAGGGAGAGTATTTTTCCGTTTTATTTTAAATAGCGCAACATGTTTACTAATTAGAAATTACTACCGGTGGTGTGCCTCACCAGTATGAAACTGACAGTTACGCCAAGTTTCACCTTTTCTCGGTTACAGGAATCTTGTCGTTGGGTCCCAACCCCCAAAACTGCAAGTTTGCGTGTATCTATACAAGTACAGATTACTTCTCTACCATGTCCCTATGTGAACTTATGGGACTTAATGGTCCTGCTGAAACTGCCTTCTCCATTCCCGGACTGGCAGCTGTGTCCTAGTAAAAGTTGTTATGGCTTTTTTAAACCAGAATAAAAACAGGATAAATTTCCTTCACTAAACGCAATACTTTTTTTCTTTTGTTTTCCTTTGAATTAACTGACACTTCAGACAACTTCCTCTTTTTTCTCAGTATATGCTGGACTGGCTTTACTTCCTCTTTTTTTCCTCAAGTAGTGCGGCGGCTGTCTCTCATCTTCATGTTTTCTTATTACTGTAATTTGTAATGTAATGGTCCATAACGACTGTGCCGTACGTGGTTATTAAAAGATATCTCACAGTGCTGGTGTTCGAGTTAACCTGGAGAAAAGACTACACGTATGCTACCCTCTCAGACGTTCTTACTCACGACCCGTCTAACAAAACGGATTACTAACTATCACTTCCTGATTCACAGGCAAGCAATTATATAGAATATGAGTATACTTACCGTGTCTCAGCGAGGTTGCAAGCCTCATCAGGAAGCGACAGGAGTTTCATCAACCAGTCTGCGGGGTATGATAGGGCTTGAGGTTTTGCTCTCGGTGACCCCCGGAAACATTGGGCGCCAGATTGTCGTGGTCGTGGAAACGATAATACCCGGGTCAGTCAGTTATTCCCAATCATTTAGCATGTGTGCACTGTGCTGAGAATGACACAGATACAAAGTTTCGTTTCAAACCCAGCTCATGCTCTCACCCTGGTCGTTCACAGCACTTCCTCGAGTTTTTAATATGGGCACAATAGTATTTATAAACAGGAAGGAAGGGGCATGGTTAAGGCGTGGTTTTTATTGCAACAAATCAGACATCTTCTGCTGTCCACTTCTGACCAATTTTGGATTGCCACTGTACAGGAACGTTCATTCGGTTTAGTTTCCTGTATTAGTCTCTTATTTTGGTAAAACATGTGATTTCAGTAATATTTGACGTCACTGGGTGCGGTTACACAGGCACCCTGTGCCGCTAATTTCTGGGACTGCAAAGGGGCGTGTATAAATCGTGGCCGTTGGCTCCCCAACCTCGTACTGCTGCCCCTGCTGATCCCGGACACTCTTCGACCTTAAGGGCTGAGCCACTTCTGACAAGCTGCCGCCTCTCTTCTCCCAATGATAATGATTGAAGCCTTGTACACTGTTGGTCTGGGTCAGCTATAGCTCACTGGCTTCAAACACAGTATGCTGTGGGGTCACCCAATTTTTACATCTCCGGCCAGACAATTAACTCTCTACTGTTCCAGATCACAGATTGTCTGTAGTCCTAATCCTCCTTCTTCTCTCACCATCTCCTAAAATATTAATGTAGAGATAACATAATTGGCTTCCTGGGGGGACACTGGTTCAGTCGAGGGTAGGCGACAGCGGAGGGCGCACTTCTTCCCAGGAGAAAAGGGGGGCACAAAGGAGGCATGGTGGGCTGAACTATTTAATTTGAGGGCACTTATGCCTTGTTTAAACATAGGGCACCAGAATACCTTGTCCCAGCTTTGGATTGTTCACCCGGATCCCAAGTGTGTTCGGCTACATCAATTAGTGGGTTGCCTGTCTTGCCATCCTCCCTCAATCTGGTGTCGCTGTACAAGCCTGACCGCTTGCAAAGTAAACCCCATTGCATACTATCCTAATTCACTATTTGCCCGCTTCTGCAAGAAGGCAAGAGGATGGTCGTCACCTCCTCTTTGCTGCCCACTCTGTCCTCAATAGATTGATCCTCAATGTATAGGTGGCGGCAGAGGCCACAGCACATAGTAGTTCTCTGGCTGTGGGAAGCGAACAGGACAGAGGTGGGTTGAGGACAGGTGAGAGCCTCACCTGCTCCCGGGCCATGCAACTGGGGGTTTGTGTGTTTTCAAACCCACTACTCTTGGCTGGGGTTGTCAGATGCCATCTGGGAGAAAGTGTATGACCTAGTGTGTGGTCAAACACAGGGCCCGGTAGATGGACACCGGAAGCTGGGGCCCTCACTCGGGGGACTCTTGCTGTGCGTCCCCTTACTGTGCTGCGATCTGTGACGGCTCTGGTAACTTACTTCTGTGTTCTTTGACGTTTATCGTAGGATCTTAGCCCTCAGCTTGTTTCTTTCCAACTGGCGCTGACGTTACCTTGTCAGGCTGCGTTCCCACTTCAGTTTTTTGGTCAGTTTTGCTCCCGTAAGTGCCCAGGGAATTGAAGGGTGAAGTGATTCTAATGGCAGCGGCAGTCATGTGCGTGTCATACTAAAACACAGCATTGTATGAAGACAAAACCAAGCTCCCTCTGCATATTTAAGCATGGCACAATGTTCTACAGCACCCTACAGGCTCTCTGCAGCCAGGAAATAGCTGGTTTTTAACGCGATTCTTCCCAAAGTAATTCGAAACTAAACGGATTTTGTCGGAAAATTCTGTGAAGTCGGCGAACCGAATTTTTGAGAAATTCGCCCATCTCTAATGCTAATTACATGACACAACTTGGCTGTAATGAAGGACATTGTAATGAAGGAATTGCCCTTATAATTTGTCTTATTGTTTATTTGTCTTGCTATGACATTTTATTTGTTTTTTATCCCCAATTGTTAAGAGTATACACTGCTGCGGAATATACTGGTCCAACAAAAATAAGAATATTATTATTAAATAATATTCTGTTGTAAAAGGTATAGTAAAATAAGTTACCAAAGGGGCTTAGCCTGGCAGCAGAGGTGATAGTTACCCGCAGTACCACACCTTGTAAAGTTAGGATCCAACTTAAAGGACAGTAGTCTTATATAGTGCAATCTAAATGTATTTAAAAAATTGCCTATTTATGTTTAAAAATTGTGCTTAGTGGAAATAGATCAATGTACAAAATGTGGATGTGTGGTCCATGTATTTAGTTTTTTTTACAATTATGTGATATTTTTATATTCTGCCCCCTTATTTTTTGGTTTTGCATTGGTATCATACCTCCAGGTGTGCAGCAGACTCTATGAGGATAAGGCTACACATGTGTCCAGCATCATGTGATCGAAACCACACACACTGTCGGTGGGCATGTTTTTTAACTATATAGTTAACAGCCACATGATATTGTAAGCAAATGACACTTTTAAAGGGGTTGCCAGGGTGGGCAAAAATAAATTACCTACCTGTTCCTCACCGCTTTCCTACCTTTCCTCCCTCTCCATTCTGTTCCTGTATCTGTACAGAAGAAGTTTTCTGACTACATGATATACTTTGCTTTAAAGTGGGTCCCTATAGTTGATGTATCCCACTGTACACCTATATAGAGAGATATATCACAGCCCTACGCTGGAGGTGTACATCTGGAGCTGATCTCAACAAATAATCATAGTAATCATAGTTCACTAATGAGATCTTTTGTACAATAAAACTGTAGATAATTGGGAACATGTTTACCAATTTTAAGATTTTTTTTCACAATTGAGGTAAACTACATTGTACTTTAATATGATACAAATGATTCAAATGAGTGTTTTTTTTGTTACATATGTGTATACTATAATGGGCATATCATATGTCCAATCATATTGGTTGTTTTAGACATTTTAATACATTTCAGAGTTTTTCTTTGGTGATACATGTGACTTGATTCCACATAAGGTCATGTCACAGTTGTGTCCATTTAAACAGGATCAGTTTGGACTAGTGTATGTAAAACCTGAGGAAGTATCTATGGTATGTAACGCGTAGCGCTCTTTGTCCGTGGTAATTTGGTCTACTTTCAGCCTAACTGGACCCCGGGAAAGAAGTTTTTGTTTCCATCCGTATTGATCTTCATTGAACATCCTCCTGCCCCCCCCAAGTGGTAAACAAGGAGAACCAACAGAGCAGCTACAGCCTCGTGTTCATGATTCAGACAGTCTGCACTAACGAGAGTTGTGCCTTCTGACTTTGCATAAAAACCTAAGGTGAATGTGCTGATGTACATGAAGACACCTACTTTAAAGTTGTGAACCTTTGCACTAGGGAGCGCTTGTGTTTTCCTTCTTTCTTCTATTAAAAAATATTAACAGCCCAAACCACAACATTTAGCCCCACCCGCGATGATTCTAAAACTTTATACCAGCTATATATATAAATGTCTGACGGAAAAGAGACACAGTTAGAAAAATGTATTTTAGTGTCAATTTTGTTTAATAAAATTATTAAAAAGTGACAAACAGACTTTGTTCTATTATCTTACCTCATATTAATGAAAAAAATTAAAGGGGGTTAAACAACCCATTCAGGGCATGGATAAGCATTATATGGTGTTGGACTATATACAGTGGGGAAAATAAGTATTTGATACACTGGTGATTTGCAAAGTCTCACCCCTGCAAAGAATGGAGAGGTCTGTACTTTCTATCATATGTACACTTCAACTGTGAGAGGCAGAATCTAAAAAAAATCCCAAAAATCACATTATATACATTTTTTAATCATTAATTTGCATTTTATTGCATGAAATAAGTATTTGATCACCTACCAACCAGCAGGAATTCTGGCTCTCACAGTCCTGTTAGTTCTTTAAGAAGCCCTCTTACTCTGCACTCATTACCTGTATTAATTGCACCTGTTTGAATTTGTTACCTGTATAAAAGGAATCAGCCCAGAATACAGGGGGAGAAAATGGTAAATGACCTAAATAGAGCTAAAAACCGCGTGTAAAAATTTACCTGGAAAACCACTACGCCTCTGAAAAAAAACCCCCTTGCTCCGACAAACATGTCCAGGCCCATTTGAAGTTCACCAATGAAAATCTGGATGATCCAGAGGAGGTATGGGAGAAGACCCTGTGATCAGATGGTCTGCAAAGGGAACAGGACGACTGCACCGTATTGAAGGAAGGATGGATGGGGCCATATATCGCAAGATTTTGGCAAAACTTCCCTTCCCTCAGAAAAGAAATTTAAGATATGTCATGACTGGGGCTTCCAGCGGACAATGACCCAAACACACAGCCGAGCAAAATAAGGAGCGCTCGTAAAAGATTTTAAATTCTGAGTGGTAGCCAGTTCCCGACTGAACCCCAAACGAAAACCATTGGGGGGCTGAAATATGTAGCCCCGCTACAGCTTCTGAAAACCTGAAAGGTTTTTTTTGGGGCGATCTGTAGGAGGAGGGGCCCCAAAACCTGTGCAGTGAGTGCAAAAATTTTCAGGAACTCAGGAAATGTCTGACCCCTTTTAATTGCAAACAAAGGGTTATTTGTTAAATATTTTGTTCTGTTTTTCTATTGATCAAATTCTTATTTCTAAATAAAAGCAATTGTTATTTTAAAATCATACAGTGTTTTCTGTCTGTTTTCTTCACAGTTGAAGTGCTTAAATAAAAATTACAGCCCCTTATTTTGTAGTGGGAAAACTTGCAAAATCGCCAGTGTATTAAATGCTTATTTTCCCCACTGTATGTATGCGCAACTGAAGTCTGACATTCTAAAATACTAAAAAGGAAGTCCCTTAAAATATTCTTGGCCACACCCCTCTCCTTTGAGTCGGGGCATTTTTTGGAAAGACACAGGCAGGTAGCAGAAAAACCCCCATGTTACAGTTATTTGATAACCTTTTCGGGCCCTTGCTTGGTTGATTCCATTCATTCACCAGGGGACAAATAACAATAAGGTGGATAAAGAACAATTTGCTTTGCTACAAGCTGTTTTTAAACAGTCAAAAATGGGGGGTTTTAAACAGCCCAGTAAAGTGCAGTTTTAATTTGTGGTCAAAATGGATCCCCAAAAAAACCCTTATTAAGAAAGGGGGGGTTTAAAAAAACAGTCACAGGGGGGTTTTGCACTGAAGATATCATAAAAAAAATGAGAACGCTTGATTAACATTTTTAATTAAACAATCAAATGCATGTGAACAGTAATGTAAAGTAAACAGGATCATATATGTGGGATAAAGTATTCTGTGACTCATGCTCTGCTCTCTCCTGATTTACTAAAGTTACTTATTAGAGGAACAGGCGACCTCATTATCATTGTGAAAATTTTGATCTTTTTGGGGCCCTGCCCAAGGGCTTCCCAAAGGGGGGGTGTGTCCCTGTGTGAGCTTTATATTTGCCTGCTGTTTTAGAAGCACATGCTGGCCAGCGTATTCTTCTAAAGGGCTCGGGGTCCGGCCCCATTTCCCCCCTTTTTCCTTGGTGGGGAAGCGCGGGAAAGAAGTGAAACCGTTTGTAAAATCATACCACTCAATGAGTGCTACCCCATTACCCATTTTTTTGCGGGTTTTTCTTCGGCGTTTTGCAGTGAAATTTTTCCCCCAAAGTACCCCCCACAAATATCCCGTGTAAATTTTTCCCCCAAGGTTTAAACTTTGCACTCTTTTTGCATGGCAGTTTTTGGGGTTTGCTTTTTGTTTTTTTTTTTTCTTTCCCTTTTTTGTTTGGTTTTTAGAAAGTGAAAAATTTAAAAATTTGGCAGTCTTACAATGTGTTATATTTTTTACAGTGTTCATAAATTGGAGCATTTTAAAAACTTTTTGGGGTTTCAGCGTTACACCTTTTATAAGTTGGTTTACTTTATGCCACTAACTTTTTTTTTAAATTTGCTGCAGTGTGCATAGGCCCATGTTTTCTGGTGCATTTTTCCTATCAAAAATCATGTAACCCACCACACGATCTGTTTTATGAAAAAGCACCATAAAATTATAATAGAAAAAAAGAGTCAGACTAAACAAAGAAAACCACAGCAGAAACCCGACGGAGCCATTGTAATCAATAAGGACCATTAGTTACCAATGGTGACCATTGTGAAATAGATCTCTTGGTTTTCGGTTTCACCTCTGACGGGTATGTGAATCAAGGTTTAGCCCCAAGTCATGTGACTAATTTTACTTTAAATTTTAAAATGAATAACAAGAAAATTGCCCTGCACTATTTCTTAGCATTATGTCATGCAAAATATGACATACAGTGGTCCTTATTACTATTGTGATTGCACCAGAAGAGTGTCTTAAATTGTGCCAAAAAAATTGCAATTTTTTTGGCCCCCGGTTTTCCACAGAAAAAATTTTTTTAATCTTTTTAACCCGTTGGGCCCTCATTTACTATCACTGTCAAAAATGTTGATAAACAGGCGTCTAAAATGTGCCAAAATTTTTCCAATGGTTCATGTTGGGTAAATTTATGAAAACTTTAGATCGTTTTTTCTTTTTTAAAAATTTTTTTTGTTTTTTTTTCTTTGCCGGGAAAATGTGTCAATCCTTAAATTCATTAAATTTACCAGCGGAGACACACCCATTTTCTGCTAAGCCTCTCCCTTGGCTCGAGCAGTGTCTACAATATGTCTAAAGCCCATTATAATAGGGACCTGTGACATGGTTTTGGCCCGAGTTTGGGAAAATTTTTGGTGCTTTTTTAAAAAACTTTTCTGGTGCAACCACATTAGCAATTGTGGGCCAATCACCATTCAAGTCATGGGACATTTTCCCCTGATTTTTCATGTTTCATAAACTTTCAATGAAAAAAAGCACATATAAAATCACCTTGTACATCCACCCAAAAGGTGGGTCCACATGGTGTTTTTTATGCAAATTCTGCTGCAGTATTTGTATGCCAAAACCAGAAATGAAACCTACAGAGAGAAAAAGTGTTATGGAAAAGCTTCTATCTCTTCTGTGTTTTGGATTCATTCCGGGGGTAAAATTTTTGCTGAAAATCTGCATCAAAAAAATCCTTTTAGAAAATCAGCCCAAAGGCCCCAGTTACACAGGGGTTTTGGGGGAGCATACTTGTGGCCCGCTATACACCTGCGTCAGGGGGGTAAAAAAAAAAGAAGCCCAGGGCCCCCCAAAACAAACTTTTAAAATGGGGGGGGCCCCATCCCCCCCCCCCTGCCCACCCCCCTGACCCCGAACATTTACCAGGGAAAGTGTTAGATAATTTTAGATAATTTCAAAAGGGGAAATATCTCACCTATATATCACCCTCATACGGCTACCAACAAATCCATTATACCAAACCCAACATTATAATAACCCTATTACATAGGAACCTTTTATCCCGCCGAACATGACCAAAAATGACTGAAAAATCCCCCTACACAATGATCGAAAAAAAAGCCCAATAATACCGAATATAGTGACCATATGTGGTTATACTAGTGTACACGGGCTCTCAGCGTTATTACCCCTACAGTGACCATGTAGGGGTAATTCAGATACACAGGTGCTTTGCAAATAGTTTACTTACATTTAGGGTCTCCAGGTGACGTTTGTTGGGGGGTCGTTAACTTTCCCTTTTCTTCTCTTTTGGGTCCAACCTCCATAGATTGCCCCATCCACCACTCGTCCCTGTAGAATTTACAAACAAATACCTGGATTTCCTCACTTTTTTTAATCATTTTCCCAAGTGATGCCCCCCCCCTCATATACAAATCCCATTTTAATGCCCAAAGGGTAAAATTACCCCCGGGTAATTATGGGCACCCCATCGGTATGTGGGTACAACGGGGCCCCCGGGCGGTGCAGGTACCCTAGCACCCACCGGGAAAGTAGCTAGGTAGCTTGGGAGATGTGGGCAGCTTCTGGTCCCCAGGCAGTAGCTTAGGGTTCCTATGTAGGTAGAATGGGGGCCCCCCGTAGCTTAGGCCCCCCCTGTAGGTAGAAAAGGGCCCTCTGTGATTAGTCCCCATTGAGGCAGAAAAGTCTACCCCCCCCCCCCCCGAGATTTGGGCCCCCTTTAGGCAGAAAAGTTTTTCCCCCCCCCCGTAGATTTGAGCCCCCTTTTGGGGAGAATGTTCCCCCCCCGTAGATTGAGCCCCCTTGTGGAGAAAAGTCCCCCCCCGTAATTAAGCCCCCTTGAGGTAAAAGGGCCCTTTTAAATTTGTCCCCTTGTGGCAGAAAAGTCCCCCCCCGTAATAGGCCCCCTTGTAGGGGAATAGTTTCCCTCCCCCGAGATTAAGCCCCCCTTTTTGGCAGAATTTTTTCCCCCCCCCCCTGATTAGAGCCCCCTTTTAGGCAGAAAAAGTTTTCCCCCCCCCTGTAGATTAAGGCCCCCCTTTAGGCAGAATAGTCCCCCCCTGTAGATTAGAGCCCCCTTTAAGAAAAAAGTCCCCCCCGTATATTAGGGCCCCCGAGCAGAACAGTCCCCCCCGTAGGAAATAGTTCCCCCCCCCCCTTTTGATTTGAGCCCCCTTGTGCAGAAATTCCCCCCCCCAGATTTTAAACCCCCTTGTAGGGAGAATAGTTCCCCCCTGTAATTAGAGCCCCCCTTTTAGCAGAATAGTCCCCCCCGTAGATTAGGCCCCCTGTAGGATAGTTTTCCCCCCCTTTTGGCCCCAGGATAGTTTCCCCCCCCCTTTGAGGGCCCCTGTAATATTCTCCCCCCCTTTTTTGCCCCGTAGGATGGTTCCCCCCCCCTTTAGAGCCCCTGTAGGTATAGTTCCCCCCCCCTTTAGAGCCCCCTGTAGGGATAGTTCTCCCCCCCTTTTGAGCCCCCTGTAGGTATAGTTCTCCCCCCCCCTTTGAGCCCCCCGTAGGTTTTTATTCCCCCCCCTTTTGAGCCCCCCCGTGGTATGTTCCCCCCCCTTTAGAGCCCCCCGTAGGGATGTTCTCCCCCCCTTTAGAGCCCCTAACGGGATAGTTCTCCCCCCCTTTAGAGCCACCCGAGGTATATTCTCCCCCCTTTAGAGCCCCCCTAGGTATATCCCCCCCCTTCCTTTTGAGCCCCCCCCCCCCCCCCCCCCTTAGGTAATTCCCCCCCCTTTTGAGCCTCCTGTAGTTTTTAAATGCTCCCCCCCTTCCTTTAAGCCCCCTGTAGGGATAGTCCCCCCCCTTTTTAACCCCTGTAGGTAAGTTCCCCCCCCCTTTAGTGCCTCCTGTAGGTATTGTTCTCCCCCCCCCCCCTTTGAGCCCCCTGTAGGTATAGTTCTCCCCCCCCTTGAGAGCCCCCCGTAGGTATAGTTCTACCCACCCCCTTAGGGTTTTTTCCCCCTGTAGGTATAGTTCTTCCCTCCCTTTTGGCCCCCCTTTGGCATAGTTCCCCCCACCTTTAGAGCCCCTGGAGGTATAGTTCCCCCCTTTTTGAGTCTCCTGTGGTATAGTTCTCCCCCCTTAAGGCCCCCCGTAGGCATAGTTCCCCCCCCCTATAGAGCCCCCCGTAGGTAGAGTCCCCCCTTTTGAGCCCCTTAGGTATAGTTCCCCCCCCTTTTGGCCCCCCGAGGGATAGTTTCCCCCCCCCTTTGACCCCCCGTAGGTATAGTTTTCCCCCCCCCCCTTTAGAGCCCCCTTAGGGAAGTTTTTCCCCCCCCTTTAGTGGCCCCTGTAGGTATAGTTCCCCCCCCTTTGAGCCCCCTGTAGGTATAGTTTCCCCCCCCCCTTTAGAGCCCCCCCTGTGGTATAGTTTCCCCCCCCTTTTAAACCCCCGGTTTTAGTTTCCCCCCCTTTAGAGCCCCCTGTAGGTATAGTCCCCCCCTTAGACCCCTGTAGGTATTTTCTCCCCCCCCCTTTTTTGAGCCCCCCGTAGGGATGTTTCCCCCCTTACCCCTTTTAGTTCCCCCCCCTTTTGGGGGTATAGTTCCCCCCCCCTTTAGAGCCCCGTTTCTGTATTTTTCTCCCCCCCTTTAGAGCCCCCTTTGGAGTTCTCCCCCCCTTTAGAGCCCCCTTAGGGATATTCCCCCCCCCCCCCGTAGGTATTTGTCCCCCCCTTTCCCCCTTTGGGCCCCCCCCTTTAAGCTCCTTATTACCCCCCCCCGGCCCCCGGGTCCCCCTTTTCCCCCTTTTTTCCCCCCCTTGCCCCCTGTTTAGTTTTCCCCCCCAGGAAAACCCCCCCGGGGAAAACCCCCCCGGGCCCTGAGGATGTTTTACAGGGCCCCGAGGTTAAATTTTTCCCCCCCCCTTTAACCCCCCGGGGATGCTTTCCCCCTTTGGGTTTGGAATCTTAAAAGAGCCCCCTGGAGGGAAGTTCCCCCGGTTCCCGTGGTTGCCCCCCCCTTTAAGCCCCCGGGGAGTTTTCCCCCCCTTTTTAACCCCCTGGGGTCCCCCCCGGCCCCCGAGGTTTAGTCCCCCTTTAGCGCCCCCGGGTTGCCCCCCCCTTTAAGGGCCCCGTTAATGTTCCCCCCCTTTAACCCCCTGATTGTTCCCCCCTTTTAGAGCCCCCCGTGGAACTTCCCCCCCTTTAAGCCCTGAATGTTTCCCCCCCCCTTTTTCCCCCTTGGAATTTTCCCCCTTTTGGGAACCCCGTAGTTATAATTTCCCCCCTTTAAGCCCCCTAAAACCCCCCCCCCCCCAAGCCCCCTTAGGAAGTCTCCCCCCAGGCCCCCTTGTAATTTCCCCCCTTTAAAGGGAGAATTTCCCCCCCTTTTGGCCCTGTAGGTTATTCCCCCCCCCTTTAGAGCCCCCTTTGGAATTTTCCCCCCCTTTTTGGTGAGGGGAATTTTTCCCCCCCCCTTTGGCCCCTTAATGCCCCCCCCAAAAGTGTAGGATAGCCCCCCGAACCCCCCTGGTTTAAAATTCCCCCCCAGGCCCCCTTAAAATATTTTCCCCCCCTTTTAAGCCCCTTTTTACCCCCAAAAAATTTTGGAATTCCCCCCTTACCCCCTTGATTTATTCCCCCCCCCCTTTTTAAACCCCCCCCGAGGATGTTTTTGAGGTTTTAGGGTCCCGTAGTCATTACTTTTCCTGGCCGCGCTCCCCCGACATCTCCGTCTCCTCCCAGCCCCAAGCCTGCTGCTTTAGGCTTGGGGCTGAGGACAGGAAGCTCGGCAGGTGGCGCGATGACGTCACTTCCGCCGCGCCGCCTGCTGAGCGATGTACGGTAGGGGCAGGGAGCGCACAGCTCTCCCTGCCCCTCTATCATCTTAATTGTATGCGCGTCGCATGGATGTGCATACAATTAAGAGAGGGCCTCTGTGAAGCAAGGGGGCGGAGCCTGCCGGCGCGCCTCCCCCCCCCCCCCTCTCCCTGCCTCACAGACCGGCCCCGCAGCTCTGCACCCGCCGCAGTGAACTGTTGTGTTCACTGCCGGCGGGCCCAGGAGCGGCATCACCGGGGTAGCAGAGGTGATAGCAGCTGCCCCGGGGCCGTGGGGCCCCCCCAAGCCACCGGGCCCCGTATTAACTGCTACCCCTGTAGTTACGCCTCTGCCTGCTGTGCATACTACGAGCTGGCCAGTGCGAACTTTGAACAGCTTGTAACAGCACCCTGACATGTTACACTGGGGTATACACTGTGAAATCATAGCACTCAGTGAGTGCTATGAATTTACCATATTTGTAAGGCGTACTTCAGGCGTATTGCAGCGCAATTATCTGCCAAAGTACGTCCCGCAAAGACACCGTGTGAACATACCTTAAGGGTATGCAATACACCCACAATACGCCCTGTAGTTACGGTAATTCATAGCTCTCATTAAGAGCTATGAAAACCTGACATTTTCCCCAGTGCATAACATGTGGCAGGGAAAACAATTGATGTGTCACTTCTTTCTGGCACTTACATGCCAGGGAGAGTGGTAGTGAATGGGAGCCGACAGTCTGTGTTTTAGAAGTACGCGCCGGCCAGCGCGTACTTCTAAAACAGCCGGCGTATTGAGACACATATATCCTAAGGCCTCAAGTACACACAAAATAATAGGACATTACTTACTTAGAAAAATTATAATACCGGCAGCCACCCCCCTCAAGCCCTGAGGATGTGTGAGTGGTTGTTTAATGGGTATTTTTGCATTTCGGCAGTCTCTCCATGCATTATACTGTGGCTTTTCTGCCTGCTGGTGTGAGCAAGGTACAAGCTATTATGCAGTCTGTATCATTAAGTGTTCCCTTAGTTGTGGGATCTTTGGGTTATTCAGCAATCAGCTGCACCTGTCAGCTTTTTTCCCAGGAGCATATAAGGCTAGAGATGCCTGCTTCTGGGCCCAGTTTAGTCCAGCCATTGAGCCGTGAATAAGGCCTCCCTCACCCACAATTTTAATACCCATAAAAACTTTATGCTTCTTTACATTTTTTATGTATTTTTTTGTATCTTTTGCATGTTTACATATGATTTTGCTTAAGTACATGCATTTTACTAGTGTGTGTGTGGGGGGTTTGTTGAATTTTTTCCATAATAAGGCGTGTAATTCATGAATACTTTTTCATTAAACTCCACAATTGGTAATAAAATGTGAAAAAAAAACACACAAGGTTACACAAGTGTTTAATACACTAGTATTTGGATATTACTTTATCCCTCAAATTGCATAATGAGTGAATAACTAGAATTTTGTGCTTTGAAAAAGCAGTTTAAGGCACAGAAAGTATCCGTAGATAGTAAATTTATTTATTTGGATAATCATTGCTTTTACTAAAAATTTTTGCTTTTTTAAAGGCAGATTGTAAAATACAAGGTTTGTGAATCAGCTTATTTTACATTTTAAACACTAGGTGGTGCTGAGCTGTGTTCACATAGAGCTACAAGCTAGGGGTCTAGTTCTCCAAGCGGCTGTGACTTCTGTATCTTGACTTCACATAGGAGTGGCAGGCTCTGAACTTGCATCATTAGCAGCACAAATTAGATGTTATGTTGCTTCACTTTGAACACTGTTGTTACTAATTCCTTGTTTTATTTATACTTTACACATCAGCACGAGATCAAATTGGCAAAGGAAAGGTCTGCATGAGCATTTGTTATAGGAAAGTGATCCATTTTGTTGTTCAGATATACAGATATAAGGTTTCAACTCGGAAGCTTTTATGAGAAAACATCTACTGTGATAAAAACCATACCAACAAGTTTATTTTTATTGTTTTATCGTACTGTTCATAAAGGTTATTAAACAAGCAGTTCTTAGTGCATCACCTAGAATTCCTGTAACTCTGAGTGCAGGAAAGACGCAACATATTTAGTAATTGCATTTAATTTGTAATTATTATAGGATGTTAATGGAGCAGCTAGGTGTGGCACCACTATCACATTTAACATTTAGGCTTTTTACAGATTAGGTCAAGGTTGTGTGGATAGGGGTTGCTATGATATATCCTATATAAGTTAATGTTTCTTGCAGAGGTGAATATACTGGTATAGCTGTTAAACTACTATGTGTGGGTGTTATGCTCTATGCCCTCGAAGTGTTCATCATAGTTAAAGTGTACAAATCCACCTGATGGACCTAGTTCTGCTTAGACAGGTCTTATTTATGACTGGCTGTAAATGCATTAATGTCCATTGTTCATAGAACTGCAAGAAACAACATTAACCCTTTCCCACATCTCCATGTTTTCTAACCTGTGTCTTATTGACAATAGAGTACATGACTGCTAGACCTAATTACAATTGTAATGTGTTTTATCGAACTATTTTCCTTTGTCCTTTGGAAAAGTATATTGGAAAAATTCCATAAAAACACCATATAGCATATGGTTCAATTTAAAAAAGCATCTCTCTTTGCTGCTCCATGCAGCAAGTGGCTTCTACCCTCAGTCTGTACCTGCAGATACTCCACTACCAGCACCATCCTCTTCTGCCTCAGTAGCGCACCCACTAGCCATTGCGCATGCCACTTTTTAGATTTCTCCATCAATATCTGTAAACTTATCTATACACTCCCATTCTGTTTGTTGCCTGTTTCCTCTTCCTTAGTGATCAGCAAAGGTTCACTAAAGCTATGGACACATGATGTTTCTGGCTTCTGTTTAACATACATGCCAGGCTGTATACGTTAAGCGGATGCCTGTGTTGGATCATAAGTTGTGGCATCTGTCACCCTTAGGCTATGTTCACACGGCTTATTTTGGGACGGATTTGGTCCCTTATTCCGCGCCGTACTGCGTGAAATATGGCGCAAATCCGTCCCAGTCATTATGGTAATCCACAGTTCTCATAGAGGACTATGGATTCCGTCTCTTCTCCCCACGAAATACGGCGAGCGGGGAGAAAGTGACATGCACATTATCCCGGCGGGATTACCCCGCCCCACCCCCGCTACACGGCAGCCAGCGTAATTGCGGGGAAAATCCATCCCCGCAATTACACTGGCAATAAGCCGTGTGAACATAGCCTTAGGGTCCCATTTCAAATAAAACATACATTTGTATATGTTTACTTCTTGTCATTCTACAGAATAGCATAGTCTTGCATGTTTTATACTTTTTTGTGGTATACAAATCAGACCATCTAATCCTATAGATATGTTAAGCATATACAGTTGAAACCTGAAGTTTACATACACTAAATAAAAAGACACATATGCATGTTTTTTCTCACTATCTGACATGAAATCAGAATAAACCTTACACGTTTTAGGTCAATTAATATTACCAAGTTTATTTATATTTGTCAAATGCCAGAATAATGAGTGAGAGAGAATTTAAGGCATTTTTATTACTTTACATACATTTCATTAGTATTTGGTAGCATTGCCCTTAAAACGTCTGACTTGGGTCAAACGTTTTTAATATCCTTCCACAAGTTTCTTACAATAGTTGGTAGGAATTTTCCTATTTCCACCCAAGCTTTAACTTCCTGGCTGATGTCTTGAGATGTTGCTTCAGTATTGCCATATAATCTTTTTTCATAATATGCCTTCTATTTTGTGAAGTGCACCAGTCCCTCCTGCAGCAAAACAACCCCACAACATGATGTTGCCACCCCTACATTTCATAGTTGGGATGGTGTTCTTAGGCTTCCAAGCTTATCCCTTTCTCCACCAAACATAGGGATGGTCATTATGACCAAACACTTCAATTTTAGTTTCGTCAGACCACAGAACATTTTTCCAAAAATACAGGTCTTTGTTCCTGTGTGCATTTGCAAACATTAATCTGGCTTTTATATGGTTCATTTAGAGTAATGGCTTCTTCCTGGCAGATTGGCCTTTTAGCCCATGTTGATACAGTACTCGTTTTACTGTGAATAATGACACAATCTTACCAGCTTCTACCAGCATCTTCACAAGGTCTTTTGCTTTTGTTCTTGGGTTGATATGAAACTGTTGGCCCAAAAGGACGTTCTCTGGAAATTCCCCTTGTTTGTACTTGCATATAATTGTTTGTACAGATAACGGGCACCTTCATTTGTCTGGAAATTGCACCCAAGGATGTCCAGATGTGAAAGCCCAAAATTTCTCTTCCTGAATTTTGGCTGATTTCTTTAGCTTCCATGTGTTACAACGAAGCGGGGTTTTTTCTGGTGTCTTTAAAAACAAATCCGGGGGAGTCTTAATTAACTCAGATGTTGCAAAAAACCTTAAAAGTTTCCAAAAGACAAAAATCACCATAGGGACTGTTTAAAGGGATAGAATCCTAGTGTATGTAAACTTTTGACTTAGAACAGTAATAAAATCCCTTAAAAAATTCTCTCTCTTGATTATTCGGGCTTTTGGGCAAATATAAATCTTTTTGGAAATCCAAATTGATTAAAATGGTAATGTTTATTCTGTTTTCATGTCAGATTGAGAAAAACATGCATTTGTTTTTTTTATATATGATGAAAACTTCTGGTTTAAAACTGTATGTAGGAGCTTTCCCGGCTAATTTTAAAAACGTAAACATAAATGTAATGTGTATCTAGCCTTGGCCCTTGTTCCCCGTGTTTTGAAATTACGCCGTGTGCCCTGGGGGGGGGAGCGGGGAGTGGCGGGGGGGTGGGCACTTCCCCGGCCCATAACTTGAATTGCCACGGGGGGCTTATACCCGCTAGTAATTCACAGTCAATTTTTCCCCCGCCCAGGGGCTTCCGGGCGGGAGAGGAAACGTAACCATAGTTTTTTATGAGAACTGTGAAAACCCGTAAGAAGGGGGCCTTTTTTGGGCCCCGAGTTGGGCAAAAAAAAATCGTTGGGGATCATTGGTGAATACAGATCAGCAGCGTGGGAATTGCTGAGGGGAAAGCCAGTTAAGTTAACCCATTTAAAACAATGAAAAAACCTTATCCCTTACCCAAATATGTCCTTGTAAATTCCTGATTTCTTTCATGTTTCCCTCCTCAAACCTTGGTGGTCAATGGCCTTGTTCTTCAGGACAAGTCATTGATCCTGATGCTGAATTTGAGGTCAATGAAATCCTTGATCTTACTACCTCACAGACAGTAAGGGCTTTGGTTCTGGGAAGAGATTTTGGGGGCAAGCTGAAACTATTACTGGTCCTGCCTTCAATTCAACCACGTTCATGCACATAGCATGAGAGGCTACAATACTGTACACCCTGTACTGAAATGGGGTAATTTATTATGGCCATAGCATAACACTTGTAATGAGTTTGGTAGGTTAAAGCAGGTTGTGGACCCACTTGCCACAACCAGCCAAAGGGGCATAACCAAGGGTTCTTCACAGCGCATTTGATGGTAAGGTTAGATTACCCAGATGGCCGCCAGGTGCGACCTCAGAGCAGTCCTCAGCAGTGACAGCTGATTAGGCAGGTCAAACCAGATGAGCAGACAAGACAAACAGAAACATACAAGGTACCAAATGAGGAGGCTGACATAAATAAATAGAAGAACACAGCAAGACAGACATAAAGGGAGGCCTAGGAAAACAGACATAAACAGAGGCCTAGGCGAACAAACATAAAGAGAGACCTAGATGAACAGACATAAATGAAGGCCTAGGACAATACATAAACAGAGGCCTGCGAACATACAAAGACAAGACAAAGAACACAGGAAGAAACAGATGAAGAACACAAGGGGCAAGCTAGGAGCTCAGACCGATAGGGAGCATACACAAGCTAGAAGCATACAACCAACCAGGAGCATCAGACCAGCTAGGATATAGTAAGGAAAAGACAAAACACCAGCAGGAACTGACAGAGATAGCAACAGACAACCAGACACATCAAAGCACAAACAAGACAAAAAAAGGAACAGAAATTTAAGAGTTGGCTTATAAACGCACATGTACAAGGGGATTGGCAGAGGAAACCCAACCCCACGGCACACTGTGGGAATAAATATGAACAGAATGTGACCACGCCTCCCTATACAGCACGGCAAAACAAGAAAGGAAAGCCGCATGGCAAACACAAGGTAGGTCTCAAGTGATGTTGAGTATAGCGGCGTGACAATACTCTTGCTTACCTGCTGAAGATGCCTCCACTGCATCCCCAGTCTGCAATGGCAGACAATCCGTTGACAACATTGTCCTCCTCTGCCTCTCGAAATTATGTGCAATTTGGCCATGTTTATTTAAAAGACCTGTGCACATTGCAGTTTAGCTTTCCACTTCAGTGTCCATGCTCTTTACGGTATTTAGACAGACAGTCCTATTTTGGCCCTTTGCCTAAGTAAGTTACCTATCCGAAGTGAACAGCAAAGTTGCCCTTAATCTGTGTAAATAAGGTTCTGATAATTCTCTTTGTCGCTGCTTGTCCTGCCTGTTACCCGTGATGAATGAACTCCACCTAACCTGACCTTCTGTCTGTTACCGATGATGACAGAACTTCTGCCTTTTTGACTACATCTTCAGGCTGATCCTATTGTATCACACCTGCACATATGTTAGTGACCTAGGAGTTCTCTGAAGCAAACTCCAGATCCCTGTTTAGAAGTTAAAGGTTTAAAACCATGCAGTCCCTTGGACTGCTCATTGGTGAAGCCTTTCACCAGTTTCACAGCAGCCCACCGGTCTAACCAATTGCTACAAGTAGAATTTGTGAAATGTCCAATAAAGACCAGTAGGTCTGGAGCCAGCACCATTAAAACATAAAAACTTTTTCTTTTGTTCAAAATCCATAAAAGAACAAACTACAAGGTTATTCCAAGCTGACACGCTTCAGGTAACATCACCCTTATGCTTAGCACAACAAAACATAATAACACAATGGTTTTGTCACACCTCTATGCTCACAGCCGCTTGCGAACTGCCTTGCATTTGTCATACAGCTTTTTCTGTTTGGCCATGCAGTATACACCATGCACCCGCCTCTGATCCTGCTGGCTACTAGGAGAGGTGCAGCCCCATCCTGCTGTTAATTATCCTGTGTAGGTTCACTTGGGTGTGGTTTCTCTAGCCAATCCCCTTTTACCTGCTGCTTTGTTTAGCAGTTCCTTCCACACCTTTGGGCCTCAGTCTTGGTGTTTACCTTGCTCTGGTCATTCTGGCCTAGCTGTCTGTTTAGTCCTTGTCTGTTTACCTAGTTCCTTGCTTGTGTACCTCCTGGTGTTTTGTCATTTGCTGCCTGTATCCTGGCTGGTCTGATGCTCCTGGTCAGTTGTATGCTCTTTTCTTGTGTATGCCCCTTATCTGTCTGTTCTCCTAACTAACCCCTGGTCTTTCTTGTATTCTTAGTCTGTTCTATGTGTCATGTTTGGTCTCTGTCTTGTGTCTGTTCTATGTGTCTTGCTTGGCCTTGGTTTATTGTCTGTATCTCTGCCTACATCTTTGTTTGTTCTATGTGTCTTGTTTGGCCTCCGTCCTGTGTCTGTCCCAGAACTCCATTCTATTTCTGTATCTTGGCCTCCATTGGTCTGTCTGGGGTCAGCTGCCACTGCCGGGGACCGCTTTGAGCTTTAAGCCATCCTTGTCATCAAAGGTTCTGTGAGGAACCCGATGGCCACTTAGTCACGCCCCCTCGGAGTAAGCCTGGTAGTGGCACGGTGGGTCCAAGGGTTAAAAGCTACTTACCAGCCAATGAACACTAAAGAAATCATATGTCACAGCTGTTGACACTATCACAATAGATTAAATGAGTTGCTTAAACACGCCAACTATATTTTAAAGATCTCAATATTAAAATTTATATTTAAATGAAAGAATATGATAAAATGAAATAATAATCTGTATACATATCCATAAAACGCCAAAAGAGATCTCCTCCCGATCGTACAATGCCGGTTTGGGTGGAGAAGATGCTACAAATAGAAAAAGCGCAGCTGGAGTCCTTTTAAAAGGATACACTGTAAGACACTACAAGTCAGGTGCTCACCTGGTATAGCTGTACGCTTTCGGTACAGCACGAGATCTCGTAGTATTTTAATATAACAGTGGAGTAGAGAATAAGCAGCTCCCGTCCATTCCCGCCGGTGAACGCCACGAGGACGCCAGGGTTCGTGAAAGCTAAGGAATAGTCCTGGATACCATGGACTAAAATGAGGGAATGGCTTGTAGGAGCGCTACGGGGGAAAGAACACTCTTTAAATTATGAAAGTGTATTTTTACAAGAATTTATTTAACAAAGCATTACGCGTTTCAAATGCTTCTGAGGAAGTGGATTGTATTCCATGAAACACGTAATGCTTTGTTAAATAAATTCTTGTAAAAATACACTCTCATAATTTAAAGAGTGTTCTTTCCCCCGTAGCGCTCCTACAAGCCATTCCCTCATTTTAGTCCATGGTATCCAGGACTATTCCTTAGCATATCCATAAAACGATCACTCTTAATGTATAATAGAAAAAACTTCAATTTATTTAATACATAAAAATGAGATAGTTTTTGAAATTCATTCCCCTAGAAAATTCTTCATTGGCAGCTCAATCTGCTCAATGCCATAGCACCTGAACAAGACTGTCATGATGAACAGAGGGGAAATGCTTGGAAGCACCCGAGGAGTTGACTCTCAAGAGGTTAACAACATCAGAGATATGTTCTGAGATTGTTTTTTTAGAATAAATAGAAAATTATTTTGAATGTACACTGAGTCTCAGTTATTCCATGGTGCAATCTCAGAGAGGACATCCGGCTGTCAATGTCCACAGGTGGCGGATAATGAAACAGCAAACTCCAGCACTCGTGATACTTGTATTCTAAGATTAAAACGCACATTTATTTAAGTCATGTCAAAAGCCAAATGAGAACAATAGAACAATGCAGTTTACGCGTTTCAAGCCTCCATTATGGCTCTTAGTATAATTTAAACCATGAGGAAACCTGGTATTTAAAGTAAAAAAAAGTCTCTCTATCAATCAATAATTTCCTCCAATCTCCACCTCTCGTAGGTTTTTTCACTTTCTCAATGGCAATAACACTGATATGTTGTGTATCCCCAGAATGCATGTCCAGAAAATGTTTAGAAGCACCCAATAAACTTTGTTGACCAGGAGCAGAACTGCCACATAAATGTTCTCTAATTCTTATGTGTAGGCTGCGTGTGGTACACCCCACGTACTGCACATTACATAAAGTACATGCAATTACATATAAAACATATTTGCTATGACAATTTAAAAAGGTAGAAATTTCATATTTTTACCAGTAGACAAGGACATAAAATTTTAACCCTTCACCATATATTTACAAATGCCACATCTCGCTGTGCCACATTGGAAACATCCTTTCACAGACAACCAAATGTTGCTCCCTGAAACCACATGTATAGAAAATAAATTAGGAGACACAATATTTCCAATAGTACGTGGGCTCTTAGAAATAAATGTACAACCATCCTCTAAAATTCTGTTTAATATGGGATCTGTAGACAAAAGAGGTAAGTATTTACGAACAACCGAAACTATCTCTGTAAGTTGTCGAATATATTGTGTAGTAAAGTACACAGGAAATTTAGATTTTCTATTTTTAAATCTAGGAGGATACAAGTTCTTTTCTATTCCTTTTATCTACTATACTAGCCGCTCTGCATACCTCATATTTATTATATCCCCGGTCTATCAATCTGTTAACAATGTTAGACCTCTCCATTCGATAATCAGAAAAACGACTGCAATTTCTCCTAGCCCTAACAAATTCTCCCTTAGGAAGGTTCTTAATGACATGGGGTGGGTGGCAGCTAGTATCATAGAGAAGGGAATAACCTGACACAGGTTTCCTATAGGTTTTACTATGGATATTACCTTTGACCGGATCCCCAATAAGTTCAAGATCCAAGAAATGTATAGCCTCCTGTTGGACATCAAATGTAATTTTAAGATTGTATTCATTTCCATTAATATAATTCACAAAATCTCTCACATTCTCAAGTCCACCCTGCCATATAAGCACGGTGTCGTCAATATACCTCGCATATCAAAATATATTGGAGGCAAATGTGTTATCGATGGAATAAATAAATCTTTCTTTCCACCATGCTACAAAAATATTGGCTAATGATGGGGAAAAACATGACCCCATCTGGTTTTTGGTTTTGTCTTTCAATATCGAGTCTTTTCAATGCATTTCACGTTACGACTAAGAGCCCTAATGGAGGCTTGAAATGCGTAAACTGCATTGTTCTATTGTTTTTCTTTGGTTTTTAATATGAGTTAAATAAATGTGCATTTTAATCTTGGAATACAAGTATCAGGAGTGCTGGAGTTTGCTTCTGTTTCATTGTTTTTTTAGACTTTGTGACAGTATGACATGTAGGCGATTCAGAAGTCACTGGGGAATCCTTGGTAGAGGGAAGGGCTGCAGGTACTTACAAGCAGCCATCTTAGGCTAGACAGTTCAGTTTTTGTCTGTTGCTGTAGGTCCTGAGTTGGAGTTTGTAGCAAGAGTCAGCAAAAGAGGTTGTCTCACCACCAGACCGCGATGGGCCTAAGGCAGACAGCCCAATACACAGGGCCTAGAAAAATAAAATACCCACAGATGCAGTTTAAACAAAAAGTGGAAATAGAAGGGAAAGCACCTGTAAGAAAGAATTAGAATCTGACAGTTTCACTAGCCAGTCACTAGGTCTATGGGGATAGAGATATGGGGAGCCCCTGGTCTGCTAAGACTGGAAAGGCCAGGATGTGTGCCAGTAGAGGCAGGGGTGTAGGGAAAGACTCATGGTCCTGAGTGCAAAACTTCAGCTCGGGGCATCGCTACCCCCCAGATACCTTCTGTGGACCACTACTTGTCGAGAACAGGTCCCTTACTTGACATGACGGATGTCTGTGGTGTACCGCGTTGCAGAATATTACTGTCCAACAGAAGAAAATTCATTTCAAATGGAGCCAAAGAAAAACAAGTTATACAGTCAAAGCATCTGTTCCCTTTTGCTCCTCCTCCCCCCAAAAAATAATGTTGTGAGGTGAACAGGAAAACAATGCAATTGTGACTTTTGTTTTATGGGTTTAGTTTTTGTTGGAGGTTCTGCTGAACAGCTTAATTGACTCATCTGTATTCAGCGGGTCAGTAAGTATACAAGGGCCACATTATCACTAGTATATAGTGACTAATACCATCATAATAGTACTGACCAAACCAGTTTACCAAGACCAAAAATATCAATAAAAACAATATACAAGCACCCTGATAATCCCGCTACATCATGACCACATATCACCACCATAAACGGTCTGAATAAAACTATGACCACTATTACCACCATACAGGGACTATATAGTAGTAGATACCAGTGTGTACAGGCTCTGCACACGTAAGTGATTATCAGTTACTCTCGTTCTCTCTTTTCTTTCTTCATCCAGTCCAGACCATCATGACATCTTCTCCAAGTCACAACTCGTCTCTGCAGAATTTGTGTTACCGAATGTGGATAGAAAGACGCTTTTTTTAGGAAGGTGTAGGGATTAGCCCAAACAATAGCAGTCTCTTCCAAGGTCAAACACAGAAAACTTTATTTGTGCAGTTCACACAACACAGGAAAATAAATGACAGGCTTGCTTCAGCCAAAATATCAGCAATCACAGTCTGTTATATGTCACAGTACCATACTTCTGTGCTCCAGGGGTAGGAAAACCATACGTAGGTCTCAGTCTCTCCTGAGTGCAAGGCCCAGCTCTGGCTCTTACACAAACGCTCACTTCTCTGAGCAGTTTGGACAAGTAGGGAACCACACCCGCTCTCACCTGAGCCTTGTGGCCTTATATAGGGCTGGTAAGCCCTGGACCGAAATGTGGGAGCAGTCCATCCCACTGAACTCTTCAGACTGCTCCAATAAAGCCCGACCTGGATCACGGCATTACTGCCATACTACAAATTACAAAACCCTGTCAGTGGCCTGCTGCCACTGACACCAGAACAAGTGAGGCTTTATTTAATCGACCTCAGGCAGATTGGTGATACATATCGACCATCCACGATCGCACCTTGTGCCTTCCTACAAAGGTTAGACCTTAAAAATTAGTCAGATAAGGGGGCAGATTCTTCCTATTAAGTAGGAAAAGTCCCCCTTCAGTATATGGCCTCATCTGGTAAGTAGGTAAGTAGATAGGGCTCCTCTAGTATATAGGTAAGTAGATAGGTCCCCCTCTAATAGGTAGGTATATGCCCACTCTAGATAGGGCCATTTCTAGGTGGGTAGGCAGGTAGATAGGGCCCCTTCTAGTATACAGAAAGGTAAATAGGGCCACTTCTAGTAGGTAGGTAGATAGGGCCCCTTATGGTAGGTAGGCGGATAGATAGGGCCCCTTGAGGTAGGTATGGAGGTAGATAGGGCCCCATATCATAGGTAGATAGGGCATCTACAACTAGATATGTAGAAAGGTATTCCGCTCCCCACCCTTTTATAAAAAAATAATGAATAATAATATTCCCTTCAGCTCTCCCCTGTTCTACCGCCAAACACCTCTCTTTGAATCTGGAGCAGATGACATGGCATCATCCCATCACCCGCTCCAGGATGCCAGTTCCAGTGTCTACTATTTTCCAATTTCTACTATTTCTGTGTGACCCAGCGACGCAGCTGTGGGCCCCCCTGGCTCAGGGACCTGTTCGCAAATGCGATCACTGCAACCCCCGTAGCTATGCAACTGAGTAGAGGCTATGAGACCAAAGGTGAAGTTTGAGAAGGGTCGGTGCTACCATGTTTGACTGAGAAGTAAATGCTGCAGGTAAAAGGAGAAGTAGGAATTGAGATTACCTTTATTGCACATACAGCATTTGTGATGTTACACGAGTTTGTGCTTTGAATAAAGCCTGCCAAGACTTTAAGCTATTGTCTCTGTAGTTCATCCCTCACCAGACTCACTACAGGTCTCAACACACCATCACTGGTAGGCTTCATCCATCACCATCCGCAGCATACCTGCACCTGGTGCCTTGCAACTGGCACCCAGCTCATCTTATAATATAATCCTGATACATAGCTCAGTTTTTATTGTATTGAAAATGAAATGTAGAATTTTTTTTAATACTGGGTAACGTGCAAACAGTCTAATGCCTAATGCACGTCATTGTACTGAGCTTTAATACAGCACAATAGGGTTATGGAGCATTTGATATACAACTATAGCAATTGCTTTTAATTTCATATTTTCTTCTGTTGGTTGAGAAGAATAACTATGCACAGGAGTCTGTGCTGTAGTAAAACTTTTGTGCTGTGTGCATGACGCCTTATATGATGACTATGATTGTATCTGTGTTAGGGTATGTCTACATGGTATGGGTTTTCAGTTGGTTTTCAGATTTCAATAGTAAGTTTATATGTATTTAGATATATTTATATATACACTATATAGATTAGGGTTAGAGGCATCTATAAGACTTCATATATCCATGAAGGATATCTATATGGATATGTATAGGTGGTATCTATAAGGGTCATCTATAGCTATATATACATATATATATATATATATATATATATATTATATAGAGAGAGAGAGAGAGAGAGAGGACAGACAGACAGACAGACAGACAGACAAAAAGAGAGAACGAGAGAGAATGAGAGATAGCTATTGTGTAGATAGACCCCTACACTGTCTGACAAAAAAAACAAATCCCAAAACTGCACCAGAAGCTTGACTGAAAACCGAGTCATAATCCTCCGGTTGGTTTTAGTCTATATCTACACGGCTATGTTAAATTGCCGTCGGAAATCGGAAGGTATTTTAACATCAACCATACTGTGTTTTTTTAGTGCGGGTTTGCGCACAAAAACCATGATCAGTACATAGAAGTGTACTAGAATCCGCCGGAAGATAGAACATGTTCTACATTCTGGTGGTTTAGAAATCCGACAATAGAAAATCCATGCTGTGTAGACTACAGCTCGGATTTTCTATTTAGGTCTATGGACACTGGTTACATTCATATTTTTGGGGATTCTAAATACTGAATCCCCTTAAAAAATCCACCGAAAAAACAGTGCTGTGTATACGTGGCGTTACTGTGCAAATACTGATTCAGAATAATACATGATTTTGTCCTTAAGCTATGTCTACATGGCACTGGTTTACAGGCATATTTTTAAACGGATTCTGTATTTAGAATCTACATAAGTCTGACTGTAAATCCACACAATAATCCAAGCTGTCATCTACATAGCTCAGATCTTCTAAGGTCGAAATTCAAATCCAAAATTCGATCTAAAAACTTAGCACATGTTCTATAATCCACCAGAAAGTGGCGAATTATAGTACTGTTCAATGTGGGCTGGCCGAAAACCAACCACAATTAGAATCCAACCAGTATTTTGTCCTTACAGGTTCCATAATTTTCACTGAAAGAAATAACGCATGTAGATTTCACTGGACTACATTATACATGTCGATGGGAGTCCTCCAGGCCCCAGTGGCATCCGTCATGCAACAGAACAGTCACTGTGTTTCAGTTTATGTATATAGAGGAAACCACAGTGCAGATATATAAAGGCTTAGAGTCTTTCCAAAAATAAGGTAACTTTATTACATTGCATGTATCTGGTTTGCTTCCTATAAACATACGATACTTGCAGAATGATTTATTAATGAATGACACCATTCATGTTAATGAAACTCAAACTGCTAGTGGCTTTTATTTAAATCCAGTGTCTAATCAGCCTCATGCTCCAATGTGCAATAAAAGTGTCAATTTACAGAGATGATTTCCTTACCCTCTGTTGTTTATTTGCTCTAATAAAACGTTAACGGTCTACTTCCCCATTGGGTTGCCCTGTTATAACCTGAGCCAGGTTTATAGAGATGAGCAGAAATATAGATTATAGAACAATCATTGAATAAGTGTCTGATGTCCGTGGATTTTCTGTACAGTGCTGCTGAATATATCAGTGATCTATCAATAACATTTAATGAATAAATAGTCAAATAAAACATATGGTAAAGTCTTTCATCAGATCATTTGCCTGAAATATGCTTTTCACAGTCACAGGATTCATTCTCATTAAGTAAGGAAAGTTGGTTGTTCTAGGCTTCATAGGCAGAGCTCTGTGGCTACAAACTATAGTCTGACACTCTCTGTGTGATGTCACATTTCGTTAAAATGTTTGTTAAACTGTTAAAAGAAAGATCTGACAGAAAAAAAACACATCTGCATGCCACTGTATAAAATTATAAGGGCTAAATACATTAAATACATGTATTACATTATTATATACTCAGATGTGTGAGGTCCCAACAAAACTGAGCAGGTTCCTAGAACAGTCCAGAGTAACATTGTAGCAGAATAGGTGGATCATGTTAATTTTATAATCTAACTTGTAGTAGCACACAATTCATAAGGTGCCATAAACGAGAACTTCTCTATATGGGACTCCTGGCAGCATATTTGGCACATCTGATGGGAAATGTCTCGGTCCAAGTCCGCCTATATTTCAGGTTACAGAATAGTAACCACTAGTTTTGTTTAGGGAACATGAGTAATCCTCTATAATCATTTAATGGACCCAAAATGGTGAAAGGGCCTTTGTAAATGCAGACTGGTTGACATTCACATCACGATTTACAGTTACAGACTGCTAGACACAGAAATCTTGCAAACTGCTCCTCCCCCTTAACCTGCTTCCCCACTGTCACTCATGACAACCTCTCCTCTCTACTGTCCAAATCCAACTCACTACCTGTAGTCTGGACCCACTGCCATCCCCCCTCATCCAGACCTCAGTGCTTCTATCATCCCAGCCCTCACCTTCTCCTTCAACCTATCGCTAACTTCTGGCATCTTCCCTTCCGCCTTTAAACATCTACTACCCACGCCAATCCTTAAAAAAACAACCCTTGACCCTTCCTCTCTGTCCAACTATCGCCCATTTTCACTACTCCTTTTGCTTCCAAACTCCTCGAGCAGCATGTCTTTTCTTCAGCTGTCCTCCCACCTCCCCTCCAACTCTCTCCTTGACCCACTACAATCTGGTTTACGCCCCCACCACTCTACCGACACCGCCCTAACCAAGGTCACCAATGACCAGCAACTGCCAAAGCCTCACGCACTACTCTGACTCCTCCTCTTAGACTGTCCTCTGCTTTGACACTGTCGACCATTCCCTCCTGCTACAAATCCTCTCCTCCCTATGCATCACGGACTTGGCCCTTTCCTGATTCTCCTCCTACCTCACTGATCGGACTTTCAGCATCTCTCATTTCCGCACCACCTCCTCCCCCCGGCCTCTCTCTGTCGGTGTCCCTCAGGGTCAGTCCTGGGTCCTTACTCTTCTCTCTTTACACTCTTGGCCTGGGTCAGCTCATAGCTCACACGGCTTTTCATTATCACCTGTATGCTGACGATACCCAATCTACATCTCAGGCCAGATGTCACCTCTCTACTCTCCCAGATCCCTGACTGTCTTGTCTTCCATTTCCTCCTTCTTCTCCTCACGTTCTCCTAAAACTAAATGTGGAGAAAAACAGAACTAATCATCTTTCCACCATCCAACTCTACCCTTGCCCTTTATCTCTCTATCTCAGTCAACGGCTGTACACTCTCACCTGTTCCGCAAGTTTCCCCTTTCCTTGGGGTAATCCTCGACTTCCACTCTATCTTTCAAAACCACACATCCAAAACCTCACCTCTGCCTTTCCGCCTCCCCCTGAAAAACATCTCTCGCATCCGCTCATTCCTCAAATTTTGACACTACAAAAATGCTGGTCCATGCCCTTGTCATCTCCCGCCTAGACTACTGCAAAATACTTCTCTGTGGCCTCCCCTCTAGCACTCTTGCCCCCCTTCAAACAATTCTCAACTCTGCCGCCCGTCTTATCCACCTTTCTCCCCGCTACTCCTCTGCCTCTCCCTCTGTCAATCTCTTCACTGGCTCCCCGTTTGCCCAGCGAATCAATTTCAAGTTGCTAACTATGACCTACAAGGTCTCCATAACCTCTCCCCTCCATACATCTCTGCCTCTAATTTTTCCCAAAAATCTCCCCTCACGCAATCTCGCTCCTACAGGGGCCTTCTCCTCTGCTCTCCCCTTATCAAACTCCTCACACAACCGTCTCCAAGACTTCTCCGTGCTTCAACCCCCACTCTGGAACTCACTGCCCCAACACATCAGACTATCCTCCACTTTCACCAGCTTCAAAAGCAACCTGAAAACCCATTTCTTCAGGCTTGCCTATACAACCCACAATAACCCTGCTGTCACTACACCGTCCACATACATGTCTGCCCTCACCTTCTGTCTTTTTCCCCCTCCTTGTAGATTTTAAGCCCTCGCGGGTAGGGTCCACTCACCCTCTGTCGTGCCAATTGTCATTCAATAATTATCACTTTACTTGTTTGACTTATGTTGTGTATGTAACCCCCTCGAATGTACAGCGCCCTGGAATCAATGGCGCTTTAAAATAAATAATAATAATAATAATAAAAAAAAAAATCTACCAAAACAGGTAATAAAAACTTCCAGGATTTATTGTCTACATAGAGCTTGTTCTGATTTGTTTTTTTGGAAGTCTGATAAATGTTTACACCATTCTGATATATTAAAATCTACAGTATTATATAAGCTATTAGGCATCTGCCTGTCAACAAGCTTGTAAACCATCTCCAATAACAACAAGCATGAATGTGAACACAGTTTGGACTGTAATACAGACTGTAAGTCAGTAAGATAAGTGGTGCAATGTGTTTATTTTTGCTACTTTTACTCTCTTTGTATTTTGGTGCATTAGTGCTGGTCCTACATTTTGTTTGGCATTATCTTATGGATAATTGAAAAGAGGATCATCTGGATCGTGCACTGGCATCAGGTGAGCTGAAAATCTCCTGAAAATAAGTATATATGTGCAGGGGGTTGTTTTACATTAATATGGCTAGCTTTGGACGACACAGAACAGCTCCTACACTAATGTGCATGTGCGCTTCAAATATGATCTGAATGTCAAAAAAGACAGTGGCCAAAAGACGTACATGCGCTAGTCTGCGCGTTCCCAATTCCTGACCACCAGCCAAATAACAAGAGGATCCCGGCCACCACTCACAAAACAGAGAAGTGGTCGAAAGCTATAGTGACTCAGAGGGAAAATGAGACAAATGGGGATAAGTTACACATTTTTTATTGTACTTTACATAATGCTTAAAAACAAGTGCATGACCTATTCAATAAAGTGGCAATAACCCTTTAAATAGCCTAGATCAGAGGTTATCTTTGAAGATGTTCAGAAATTGCAAGCATATATAGACACACTGAGTGTTTGTAATCCCACCTGTCAAATGAGGCTTAATGTGGATAAATGTAAAGTTGTGTATCTGGGTACTAATAAACTGTGTGCATCATATGCCCTAAGGGGATAAAAACTGGGAGAATCCTTTGTTGAGGAGGATCTGGGTGTTCTTGTATGGCATAAACTACAGAACAGCATGCAGTGTGGCTTCATCTGCAAGATACAGTTCAGTTCTGGGCACTAGTTCATAAAAGGGTGTTCTGGAGCCAAAGGAGGCACAGAGATTTGCATCTAAACTGATAAGGGGCATGAAGGATCTTAGTTATAAAAAAAGGTTTAAAAGAATGAAAACTGTTTCGTTTTGAGAAGAGACTTCTAAAGGAAGACATGTTTACTTTGTATAAATTCATAAATAGAAAGGGCGCACTCCCTCCATCTTGAGAAAAAAAAAGTTCAATCTCCAGAGGCGACAAGCCTTCTTCACCATAAGAACTGTGAATCTGTGGAGTAGCTGCCTCAGGAGCCGGTCACAGCAGAAACAGTAAAGGGTTTTAAAAAAAAAGGTTTAGGCACTTTCACGAAAATAATATTAACACTTGTAGACACATAAAAACAAAGTTTTAACATTACCTATACCCCTACTTTCACCAGCCCCAGGTTGAGCTCGATAGACATTTGTCTTTTTTTAACCGTACTTAGTAACTATGAGCTCAGTAGTCAGTCACTGCAGAAGTCTGCTGTACATTATAGGAGAACAGATTCTGTGTCCACATGATCATCATAATGTACCTCTACATCATGAAACCTTTTTTGTAAGGCATTCTATCACATACAGATACATCATGGTGCTTTTAGGACTCAAAGGTGAACCTACACTATAACACAGTGGTAACAAGGATGATTAACAGCTAAGGTTATAAGTATTTTAATTGATGCAACATTCTGTGACCTAGGAATCAGGATGTAAGTAAACATGTATCTGAAACGTACTACAAATTTTACATGTAGAAGAGTGTCAAGTACCCCCTAATGCATACATATTACCTTAAAGTACCTGAAACCTGTGGGCAGGGCTGCCATCAGTCAT
The DNA here is from genome assembly GCA_025379985.1 of Phyllomedusa bahiana. Taxonomy (NCBI): domain Eukaryota; kingdom Metazoa; phylum Chordata; class Amphibia; order Anura; family Hylidae; genus Phyllomedusa; species Phyllomedusa bahiana. The sequence continues at coordinate 119,902 of JAODAL010000753.1, forward strand.
CTATTAATCGTTTCAGGGCCCCATACAGCCAAATCAAATGGGGCCCCCACCCAATACTAGTTCCTATTTTTTAACATATCAGTGGGCCCCTTTTTGATTAGGGCCCCTGACAGGAGTACTGCCCTATTGGCAACCCTGCCTGTGATCATACACTGTGTTGTAAATTAAAGGGGTTTAAAAACTTAGCCTAACAACCAAAAATGTGATCAAGCAAAAAAAAATAACTATTACTCACCTTTAAAAGGGGTTGTCTCCACAATGCTGTTTCACAGAGCCACAACCAGCTACAGTCCCCTGCTTCCTGGTTACACTGTGGGTGACTCTATAGCAGTGATTGGCATATTAGCTCTGCTATTCCTAGCTGATGCTGTTACAGTGAGATGAATGCTGGAGGTAAACTGTACTGCACAAAGCTACAGATTTCTACAGGGCTAGAGCTTGACAGTAAGTAATGTAAGCAAGCTCTGATCTTTCAAGATAAGGAGCAGAGCAGGGAGTCATGGCACCATCCCGGCCTCTGCTACAATATGAAAGAGCAGACAGAGGTGGCCAGTAACTAGGGAAACCTGTCTGCAAAAGCAGGAGATAAGATTTGCTCCTAACTCTAAAAAGAAGCAAAATTTGAAAAGCAATGTACTTGGTAACAATCTTTATTGACTTTTCCTACATGTTGAATGAACCAGAAATAAGTTTTAAAATCCTCTGCTACTCTAGATTTGATGTTAGACTTTGTTTACTTTGCTCCAGGGATTAAATGTTAACTAGTTACATAGTTGTATAGTTAGTACGGTTGAAAAAAGACATATGTCCAACAAGTTCAACCAAGGGTGGGGAAAGATGTGGATGAAGGGAGGGTGATTGGTAAAATGCTTCATAAACATGTGACTACTGCAGACAATCACTGGCCTCAATGATGATGCATATGTGTATGGCATGAGTCAAAAGAGTAATTGGCCATCAATTATCACAAAGCTAAAGGGCTTTATGTGAAGAGTTTACAATATTTTGCGAGAAATGTTAAGGGAACATCTGAATGCAGTGTTTTTGATAGAAAAAAGTGCTGTGAAAAACACCATAGAAAAAAGCCACAAATAACGCAGCAAATGCTGTGTGAGTTTAGCCCAGAAATTGTGCATGAATCCCTACAGCACAAACTATTGGGTGTAAAAACTCATAGTAATATGTAGCATGGGAAAACCCAGTACAGAATAGGAAAAACCTTTTAACTCTCAACATATAAAGCAGCTCCAGCAGTCGTTGATGCTGCACAATGCCTCTTCGAGAATTTTTTTTTTCATTATGGTAAAGGGGGAAGAAAGCACACAAGTCACAGAAGGATCTTGCATAGACAAACATGAGGCACTCACAAAGCGCACGTCCATTTACCGATGTTGGTTACTTGTTGAATTAGGCTTATCTGTGCTGGTTCTCTCTCTTGCTGATAACTAGCAACTAATCATGATTTAAGCATTTCTTCAAGCCTAGCAACCTGTTGAGCAGCTTGTTAATGTGACTATCAATCACCTCGAGATAAAATGAAGTTTGCACACAGAGCTAATTGTAAAAATAAATACTATTTGTAATAGGCAGTAAGACAAATAACACAATCCTGAGGTCAAAGTGTGAAGAGTTTTATGACGAAAAAGTGTTTGCTGGCACATGTCAATGCATTATTCCTAAGCATATTATATAGCATACTCAACTTTGTGCTCTTTAGTTAATAGGTAGATGTTATATATATAATACTATTATATATTATATATATATATAATACATGCGTTATATTATATATATATATATACATATAATTATGGTAATACATATATATATACATATATTATACATATATATTATATATATATTATATATAATATATATATATATATATAAAATCAAAAGGAGAAACAAGGGGGCGCACAGATGGTGAAGTACGTTTGGTAGAACGTATACAGTTGAGTGTTTGATCTACTCACCAATTTGAGTTGCGCTCTTAGGCCATGTTCACACGGCTTAAAATGGGCCGTATTTCGGTCCGTAATTACGCGCTGAAGTGCGCCAATTACGGGCCGAAAACGGCCCATTCATTACGGTAATTCACAGTTCTCATAGAGAAACTATGGATTACGTCTCCTTCCGCCCGCGAAGCCGCGGTGGGGAGATAATTGACATGTCACTTTCTAGCGGCGTATACGCGCCGCTAGCAGTGATTGTCTATGGGCCGGCGAAGTGCTGGCCCCCCGCTCACTCCCCGCTCCCGCCCCGCCCCCGTCCACACGGCGTAATTGCGGGGCGTAGTTACGCCCTGCAAATACACCGTGTGAACATAGCCTTATTGTAGAGGCACAACTCTCATATTAGCATACAGGGCTTTTACTGTAGCCGTAGCCCTTGTATACGGCTGCCGATGTTCCCGTGAGCGGCGTCCCGCCAAAGCAGACAGTAGAGGAAAAAGAAAACGGTGGAACCGGCGCACATGTGTATCCAGGAATGCCAATGATGCAGGCAGGGAGATCCAGAAAATTACTTTATTTTTCTAAAAAGGCTAGGGCGATAACCTCAGCCAATCTAAAACAATTTAAAAAGCAAGTAAAACCCGACGCGTTTTGCGTTTATCAAATGCTTCCTCAGGGGTGAATCAAAGTGATAAACGCGAAACGCGTTGGATTCTACTTGCTTTTTAAATTGTTTTAGATTGGCTGAGGATTATCGCCCTAGCCTTTTTAGAATAATAAAGTAATTTTCTGGATCTCCCTGCCTGCATCATTGGCATTCCTGGATACACATGTGCACCGGTTCCACCATCTTCTTTTCCCCCTACTATATATGTACATATATATATATATATATATATATATATATATATATATATATATATATATATATACTGGTTTTGTTTTTTTTAAGTTATTAAGGTATCTACCATACTACGGTACTGAGATATTGTATAATTCTATAGAGATTTGAACTTAAACAACAACAAATATTCAAGCAAGTCCATGAAAAAAATAAAAAAAATAAATATGACCAAGTCCAACAAATAGTCAAAATATTAGTCTTGGACATTTATTGATTAAGCAAAATAATCCAATATAAAATATATGTGAATAGCAAAATAAAATATCTGTGAATAGCAAATGTATGTGAACCTATGGAATTAGCACAAATTTTTTTAATCAATATGTTGATATGTGAGTAGGTGACCCGTTTTATTTAAAGAACCAGGACCTATCAAAGTCACATGTTTGTGGGAATGTATCATGGCATTTTTGAGGACCTCTGAAGAAGATTTGTTGATGCTCTTTGGGCTGTTAAAGGTTACAAAACCATGTCTAAAGAGTTCAAACTCCACCAATCCACAATCACAAAGACTGTGTACAAATAGAGGAAATTCAAGACCATTATTACCTCCCCCAGGAACAGTCGATCAACAATCACAGAAAAAGCAAGTATCTAGGCTAGGGACCGGGGGAGGGCAACTACACATATAGTATATATAGGATTACATGTATGTACGGGGCTGCGCCAGTTTTCTGGTGTCCTTTCATCCCAAAAACTGGTGCAGCCCTGTTCTCTCGATGTATGAGCAGACGCACTACTAAATTAGAAGCCTGCGGAGCTTTGTAATGCGCCTGAGATCGGGGGCATTCTGGAGGCGTGTTACACCACAACCGTATGATTCTACACATTTATGACTGGAGGATGGTGCATTACTGCTGGAACAGACAGACCAAGTTCAAAGCTAAGCCTTAGTTGTCGTAGTGGAACTAGAAAGCACAAAATCTATGACCCGCAGTAGAACAAGGTTCATACATTAAGGTGCATTCTACACTGCTTTAAAGCTATTTAGAACTGGTCTCTATGCACCTAGATCATACATGTCGCCCATAGTGTACAAGATAGTGGAGCTAGAGAACTGGGACTTAGTAATTGTTCAGGCTGTGGAGGGATAGGAGAGGGTGTAATTGTATATGTACAGGGATAAAAGAATAAAAACAAAAAAAAATCTAAATTGCATGCTGACCAATGCTAGGAGTTTCACCAAAAAAATTAATGAATAGTGGGGTAACTGAGACATGGCTGGATTATAGCTGTTACTGGATGGTTAACTTACAGGGTTATGGTTTATTTAGAAGAGATTGTAAACACCGGGAGGAGGAGGTGTATGTAATTATGTAAAATCCTGTATGAAGCCAACACTGCGGGAAGATATAGATATAATAAATGAACATGTGGAGTCATTATGGGTAGATATATGTGGGGGTAATAACAATAATAAAATTCTAGTCGGTCTGCGGTAGGCCACAAAATATAACAGTACACATGAAAGATGTATTACTAAGGCAAAGAGATGAGACAGATAATCATAATGAGGTTGTTATTATGGGCAACTTCAATCACCCAGACATAAATTGGGAAACTGAAACCTGAAAACCTGAAAACTGAAATAGATTTTTGTCCATAACTAAAGATAGTTTCATTTCCCACCTGGTGCAGGAGCCAACTAGAGGGAAGGGCCTTTTGAAATTAATATTGATTAACAGACCTGACAGTATAACAAAGCTTCAGGTTGCTGGTGGAACCTAGGAAATAGTGAACACTATAAATTTCTACTTATCCTTCAATATTTTTTTTTGCCGAGGAGCCACAAAAACATTGAATTTAAGAAGACTTATTTGAATCTGCTTAGAGAGGCCTTTAAAGAGGTTTTCTCTCCATGCAGTTTCACAGACTCACAGTCTGCTTCAGACGCACACTTCCTGGTCAGGCTGCGGTTGGTTCTATGGCAGTGATTGGCATATCAGCTCTGCTATTCCTTTTACCTTGAAATGACTGAAGCAGATTTATAATCTATAGCGCACAGGATTACAGAGCTCTAAGGAATGAAACCGTGTCCTAATCTTAGAAAAAACAAAGCTCCATTCCTAGAGATTACACACAGCAGAGGTGACATCACCATAGACCAGCAGCAGCTTCCAGCTAATCAGATAAGAGAGAGGAAAGAGAGATGGTCGGTATCCAATATAAACTTGTGTGTACTCAGAAGAAATAAAACCTCTCTTATCTCATCAACAAAGCAAAATTAAAAAGCAATGTATTTGATAGTAGGCTTAATTTACCTTCTCCGACATGTTGAAACCTAACAGTTGTAGCTGACCCAGGACAACTGACCTCTATGTACTGGCCTTCTCGGAGTGTCTCTGAAAGTCAAAGGAAAGGTCCCAAACCACCTTGAGAAGGATGTTCCAAGACTAAGCATGCCAGAGCCAATGGCCAGACCGACCCTAAGAGAAATCATCTGTTGGAGATGCCATGACCTGGATCATATAGCGGCTCAGTGACCCCTCAGCTTAGAACCCATGGACTGCTCCGTAGGGTGGTGGAGCTCCATGTTTGCATATCTTGCATACAGTGCTTTTTCAAACACTGGAAAGGGATTCCCACCCTGTCCAATTAGGGTGAATGGCATCCCCATCATTGGACTCCTGGACTTAACTAGCTTAGTCACACTCCTGAAAGGCCGTGTCCCTTATGTGTTGGCCCCTGGGAAAACCTTAGGAGTCACTTGCTTACACGGGATTTCAGTGGCCCAAGTCACCCTAAAGACAGATGGGGGCACAGTGTTGCACCATGTGTCTTTAGGATCATGCAGGGACTGATGCACAAGATGATTATTGGCTGGGACTGTCCCTTATTCTGGGAAAGGGCAGTACAGCAAAAAGGCCCAGTGTAACATGACAGCTATGGGAAAGCACAACATGAGGTAATCCCAAAATTTCCGCTCTCGGTCATGGTAGGTAACGGGGGGAGGAGTCAGCCCTTGACAGGACTGTCCCAGATCTAGCGGTGCTTTAGGCAAACTTTAGGACAACCCAACTTCAGGATGAAGCCTTAAAAGGTGAAATATAATAGTGGGGTGGTACTTATTGGGGTACGCCAAGAGCAATGAATGGGATCTTACTGTTCCGGATGACCAAAATCTGGGAGGAAGTAGTAGAACAACTCCTGGTCCCCCCCAAAGGCCACAATAGAGAGTGTAAACATCGCGGAGAGCCTGTCTCCCTCCCAAAAACATCAGTGCAGACAACAGTTGCAGCAAAATAGGCACTAGGACTAACAAATTTCATGGAGCTTGAGATCCTTACTGAGCCTCATGTGAGAGTAAGTTTAAAACCATATAGGATTTCCAAGGCATGTACTAATCCTATTCCTTGAGGAATCTAAAAGTGGGTGGTCCAGTCCCATAATGCTAGGAAGATGTTGCTGCAGAATGAGGACCTGCACCGCCTGCCATCTATAGTCGGTGAGTGGTCATTAATGAGTTAAAAAATGTTGAAAAAAAGCCAGGAAAAATGACGCAGAACATGCTGTGTTTTTCCTAAAAATGCTGTGTGTGAAACCACCCATTCTGAGTTCCCTGTATAAAACATCTTACTTCATCTTTCCTGTCTTTTAACCTCAAACCTGTTATCTTGTATGACCACGTGTTCCTGAACACGATTTAGTTCTATCTGTATCTAGTGTACTCTATTGGTACACTAGAAATGCAGAAAAGTCACTTGACTCAATATATTCCTGTTGCATAGTATGAAGCAGGTCCAGCATTAGAGGCCAATCAAGGAAAGAAAATTGCTATATATGTAATTTTGTAATATAAAAAGCAGGTTCACATTTTTGCTCTAAATACAAATTATGTAGCGGCATACCTAAGCTCAGCAGTGACAATCAGTATTATTCTACTAATTGCCAAATTTAGGATCAAAAGGGTTTTATATTTCATTCATAGCATATCTATAGGATCTATAGGACATGCCATAAGTGTCAGATAGGTACAGGTACCACCTTTGAAAACAGGCCCCTGAAAGTGGCACTCTCCATTTATTTAAATGGGAGTTCCAAGTACAGTACAGGGGTGTGCTTGGATTTGAGAGGACCCGTTCTCAGGATAAATGCGGATCCTAGAGATGTAAAGCTCACCTATCAGATATTTATGGCACATTCTGTTGATATCTGAGATGGGAAAACCCCTCTATTTCACGGGCATATTAAATATAACGTGAAGCTAAAGGTCTCTGTGACTCAAGAAATATGACATGCAGAATTCATGGGGCATCCTTAAATAGATTACTCTCCAGTCATATGGCAGTTACTGAAAGCTTCAGCATGCACAAATGAGTCACACACAAATGGTCAATTCATATCATCTCACTGGAGCTCATTATGATCTGTTCGCTATTACATGGGCATATAAAAGTATATGAACATCTAAAATATACCTGAATACGCAGATATGTTCTTATATATAGCAAGTATATTTTATGTACATATTAAACCTATGACGAGGGGTTATGATTATGACCTGAGGGTGATATTTTTATGTCTTAGGCTTAAAGGTTAGGCTCTGTCTACACTGCACAGAAAAAGTCTTTTTTCAGCGTTTTTCGTTTTCTAAAAACGCTGGAAAAAACGACTGTAATCATCTCCATAGACTTCTATGTAAAAACGTTGCTGTCTACACTGGCTTCATTTTTCTGCTCGTTTTTTTCACTGGTCTATTTTGCAACATGTTCTAAAAAACGGCAGAGCGGGCAGAAAATTTACTACAGGAGTCTATGGGAAGCGCCGGACGTTTTTTGGTGCGTTTTCGCAGCGTTTTTTGAAAAACGAAATGAAAAATGAAAACCCTCCCAGAGACCCAAGTTACACCTATAATGGGTGGTAACAAAGGTTAATCCTTATTAAATTTGCATACAAGTGTCTGATGTGTCCTTGTCTGTACCTTTTGTAATAAAATGATCATGCTTTGGCCGCTAACGATTTTTGCGCAATTCATATTTTTTTCGCTAAAAATACGTTTTTTACAGATTTTGGCATCAGAATCAGTCTTTTTTACAGATTTTGATGCTTAAATCCTTTTCTAAACATATTTTGGCGCTAATAAAGTTATCTTGCTACTGACGCTGAAAATACGTTTTTTACGGATTTTGGCGCAAGAATCAGTTTTTTTACGTTTTTTGCCTAAAATATTTTTTTTACAGTTTTTTGGCGTAATAACTACTCGCCTCTGACGCCAAAAAACGTTTTTAAGGATTGCCGCAGATCCTTTTTACGTTTTTTGAACTAATTTTTTTTTTTACGATTTTGGCGCTAATAACGTTATCTCACTGCTGACGCCAAAAATACATTTTTATTACGGATTTTGGCGCGATAATCCTTTTTTTAAGTTTTTTGGCACTAAAATAATTTTTTTTACAGATTTTGGCGCTAATAACGTTATCTCGCCTCTGACGCCAAAAATACGTTTTTTTAAGGATTTTGGCGCAAGAATCCGATTTTTTACGGATTTTGGCACTAAAATTAATTTTTTTACAGATTTTGCCGCTAATAACGTTATCTCGCTTCTAACGCCAAAAATACGTTTTTTACGGATTTTGGCATCAGTATCGTCTTTTTTTACAGATTTTGATGCTTAAATCCTTTTCTAAAATTTGGCGCTATAAGTTATCGCTACGACTGAAAATACGTTTTTTAGCATTTTGGCGCAAGAATCCGTTTTTTTTACGTTTTTGGCACAAAATAATTTTTTTTACAGATTTTGACGCTAATAACGGTTATCTCGCTTCTGACGCAAAATAAAATTTTTAGGATTTGGCGCAGAATCCTTTGTAAGTTTTTGGCACTAAATAATTTTTTTCGATTTGGCGCAATAACGTTTACTCGCTCTGACCCTAAAAATACGTTTTTTTACGGATTTTGGCGCAAGAATCCGTTTTTTACGGTTGGCACTAAAATAAATTTTTACAGGATTTTGCGCTAATAACGTTATTCGTTTGACTGCCAAAAACGTTTTTTACGGATTTCTGGCATCAGTATCATCATTTTTTTTCAGTTTGAAGCTTAATCCTTTCTAAATATATTTGGCGCTAATAAACTTAATCTCGCTATGACGCTGAAAATACGTTTTGTACGGATTTTGGCCAAGAATCCGTTTTTAGTTTTTTGCTAAAATAATTTTTTACAGATTTTGGCAATAACGTATCTCGCTCTACGCCAAAATACATTTTTTAGGATTTTGGCGCAAGATCCTTTTTAAGTTTTTTGGCACCAAATTATTTTTTTTACAATTTTGGCGTAATAACGTTATCTGCCTCTGACACAAAATACGTTTTTTACGGATTGGGCAAGAATCCATTTTTTTTGGATTTGGCACTAAAAAATTTTTTAACAGATTTTGCCGCTAATAACTTATCTCCTTCTGACGCAAAAATTTTTTTACGAACTTGCGCAATAAGGTTTTTTTGGATTTTGCAGTAAATCCTTTCTTTATAGTTTTGATGCTAATAGTTCTTGTGTATGCAAATTATGTGGTTTTTGTGGTTTTTAGTGCAAGAATCGTGAAAATTAATAAAGTAGTACACGCTAGCAGACACAAGTCAATGTGTCACAGTGGCTACAGGATCTAAAGGATAATGATACTAACTGTTAACTCCTTAGGATGTAGTTACAATACCAATGGCTTAATTTGTGCATACATTAAAAAGCAGGCAAAGAGCTCCAAAAATATCTCCAAAAAACGAAAAACGTGCAAAAATGCCATTTTTTCAGCTGCTTTGAAGCAGTGGACAGAAACTGTTTCATGAACGTTATTTAGTAATTCGTTTCATCGTTTTTGTTCACTGAAGTTGACATACTTTACTCAGTGCAATGCTCGCAGGGTTGTATTGCAAGCACAGAGAAAACATATATTGAGTCATTTCGTAAGGCCTTCTTCACACATACATTTTTCAGTGCTTTTAAATGCTTGATGGTAAAAAAAATTTAATATTTTTATTTTGCTATTTTTGTAACAAATTCATCTTTTCTGGAGCCTCTTAGACTATCAGGAAGCAGTGTAAATTACCAAAAAAACCATATCTACGTTTGCAAAAAACACCACCACCCAAAAAATCCCCCAAAATACCAGAAACCAACCCATGTTATGGCACATTTATTAAAGTTGTTAAGCCAAAAGTATGTCTAAAAAACGCTATAAAGTGGCACATTGCAGTAGATAAATTTGTTACTTGTTTAAGACATTTTTTGTAACTGTTCTGAGAAAAAGCATGGTTTAGATGTGGGTGGCGCATGGCTTCATGGGCAGGGGACATGGTTTCTGGCATACAATTTTGATGCAAAGTAAGTCAACTATTAATTGGTTTAAAAAAGTTAGATAATGAAGCTGGCGTATTTTTAGACTGCCTAAATTGACACTATCTAAATTTTAGACAGCACTAGCAAACTCATTGTATGTAGTCGCTGCACAATTATTTTGGCCAAACAATTCATATAAAAAAAAATGCTATGAAAAACTTACACAGTGTTCTTTTCTAAACCTTTTAAAATGCATTAAAAAAATTCACTTTAAAACACCCAGGGTTTTTTTTTCATTGCAACATGCAATTTAAGGTAGGAATATACAGTGTGATTTTAGTGTGGCCATGTGCAGCTGAGAACAATGCCCCCATGCGTCTGCTGATGACCACATAAATAACTGGCATACTGTGACCTTAGGGGGGACACAATATGGAAAATAAGATGACAGAAAAAATAACTGCCCAAACAGCTACTTTAGCCCCACCACAGACAATCCTAAAACTTTATATCACCAAAAGTGACAAGATTACAAAACTTATTTTAGCGCCAATTTTGCTGTTAAATGAATTCATAGGAAGCAGACTTACTGTTTTCCTTCATATTGTTCGAAAGAATGTAAAAATGACATAAAAATAAAGTCACGGAAAAAGACCAAAAAATTTGTAGAATAACTGAGTATGAAAAGCGTTATAGCATTCCAACTTGCATGTACTAAGAATAAGGAATATGTGCTTGGTCAGGTAGGGGGGTAAACGACCTGGTAAGGAACTGGTTGATCCCACCCCAGTATCATAAATCTCAGAGATTCTGGAATTTTTCTACTGTACCCACCAAAAGAAAAGAAAATGGTACATGGAAGAAGCGGGCCAGGTCATTCTGAGGACCCATTCTCACTGATATCATGGATAGCTTCATGTTAACCGTCATTACTGAACTTTTGTTAAATTCAGGGGTACACAGTATCTTCTGAGCCAAGAACCACATTTTCATATTGTACATCTCCCATGGGCTGCAGTAAATTTTAGAGGGATATTCACCCCTCCTTTATGTACATGTATTGCTTTGCAATACCTGAGGAGAAGTATGGAGATGTGACTGATCTAATGTATTGGCCGCAAACACTGCTTCCTCTTCTTTAACTTCAGTTTTTCTTTATCCGTTGCTGATAGTTCTAGTAATGTATCTGATATTTTTACAGCATGTTCAAAGTACAGTGTGTAGACAAAGCCTGTGTGAGAGAAGCTGAACCAAAGTGACAGGAACTCGCAGACTTTTCAAAACTTCATTGCAAAGAAAAGCATTTCCAAACCATAGAGCTGTTGAGCTGACATAGGAGCACTTCTAAGTTTTCCGTGGTGATAGCGGGGTGGATTCTCACATTCTGTACTTGTGTGTACAATGTGTATTCTGCAAAACTCTGCAACAAAGTACACCACAATGTTAGTGCATGGTTTGCAATAGTGTTGCGGTTTGGATTTGGTGTGCGATGTTTTGGCCTGACTCCAAATTTTGATTTCATACAATTCCTTTTAACTTTCTCAAAAAAAGACTAGTGATTGGTTGCATGATTTTCCAATAACACCAGCAAAATCCATGTTTTTCACAAATCAATCCGACTCAAATTCAGAGCGCAACATTAGTTTTCAACCAACCCGATTACCTTACAGCTTAAAATACTATGCTGTCAAAAATTTAAGAGCAACAACATTATCCTCATATAACACATGCTGAGTGTATTGAATATTTTTGGTACTTGTTGGTTGTAGCTCAGTTTCACCAAATCATTTTTATGTGAGATATGAACTTAGCCTTATCCTTGTAGGCACATTTTATACACTACTCACAAAAAATTAGGGATATTTGGCTTTTGGTTGAAATTTCAGGATGAACATAAAATTTCTTAAACTTTTTTTAAACAAACTAAATGAGACCATCTCTTAACTTTAGAATGCACATGTCCAGCTATTCAATGTTTCAGTGCTCTTTGCACAACTTGTTGATCTCAAACATGGAGCTTAATGGCAAAATTCACAACAGGTGTTTGATCCCTGAATCGCCCAATAAATTAAGGGGATCCATTTGAATTGGGATTCAAACAGTCCTCCTCATCATGCTGTTCACATTTTGACAACATGACAACACTTTACAATTTCATCATTACCTTGCCATGGTGAGGCTTCAAGCAGCATGGTCTCAGGCAGAAATGGCCACTGAGCTTAGAGTGTCACAGAGTGTCATCAGCAGGTTGCAACAGAGATACAGAGAGACTGGAAGAGTCACGGAAAGGCAAAGAATGAAAGTCCTTTGGATACATCACACACTGCATGATTGTAAACAATACCTTGAGGAATCGAATGATAAATGCAACACAACTCCAGGCACATTAAAGGAAGGTGAGGGGCAACCAAGTGTCACGTCAGACCATTTGTAAGGGCACCTGACGATACCACAAGTCACAGGCATAATCGTCTTGTATGGGCAAGGGAACATCTACACTGGACGAAAGACCACTGGTTCTTACTGTTGTTCAGTGATGAAACTTAATTCACTGAGAAGAAATGAGGGCTGCCAATGATGCTGGAAATGTCAAGAAGAGCGCTATGCATCAGCCAGGTTCGGTACCAGTCAGGTACCCTTGCCAGTGATCTAATACGCAAACGACACTGATGTAAACAGTTATAAATGGTCTGACATGACACTTGGTTGTCTCTCACCTCCCTTAAATGTGCCTGGAGTTGTTTGGCATTCATCATCCGGTTCTGCAGAGCAATGTTAACTTTAAAGCGGTTACCAGTGTGTGATGTAGCCAAAGAATGTCCACTTCTTTGCCTTTCTGTGACTCTTCCAGTCTCTCTTTATCTCTGTTTCAACCTGCTGATGACACTCTGAACTCAGTGGCCACTTCTGTCTGAGTATCCTGCTTGAAGCATTGTAATGCTGCTGATCAATCGTAAGGTGTTGTCTTGGTCTTATGATGTCAAAATGTGAACAGCAGACAAGGAGGACAGTTTAAATCCTAATTCAAATGGATCCCCTACATTTATTGGGCAATTCAGGGATCAAACTCCTTTTGTGTATTTTGCCATTAAGCTCCTTGTTAGAGATCAGAAAAGTGTGCAAAAACTACTGAAACGTTGAATAGCTGGATATCTGCATTTTAAAGTTAAGAGATGGTCTTATTTAGTACATTTAAAAAAGTTCAAGGAATTTTATGTTCATCCTGAAATTTCAATTCAAAGCCAAATATCCCAAACTTTTTTGTAAGTAGTGTATGTATAAAAATGGATTTCTATTGTCTGTTGACCGATCTTTATGCAGGGCTAAACGCCCCAGCAGACCGAGGCATAACTGCAGTGTAAGTGACAGATGAACAGCAGAGAATCCACAGCAGACTCAAGCCCATTTCCAGGCTGACCAAAAGTATCATAGCTAACAACAAGCTGCTGAAACTCCCCAGCAGACTGAGGCACAACTATAGTCTTAGTGACAGCTGAGCAGCAGAGACTCTCCAGCAGACCCAGGCCCGTCTCCAGGCTTACCACGTACAATATGCTAATTGACAAGCTACTACCTGGGCTGATATATGTAATGCTGCTTTCCATTACAATTCAAAATCCTAATGTGGTCATTCTTGGTTGCTTTAACTTACGGTGAAGGTGAAATAAATAGAGCTGTGCAAAGACAGGTAATTCTGCGAGTTGTATGAATAACTTCATCATGTCCTCCCAGATTCCAGGATGTTGAAGACTTTATTTAATCTATAAGTGGAAATTGGGCTGAGATTTTTTCTAAGACTGCAGCACATGTGGTACTTATTCCCCTTATGGAAGTGATGTCAAAGAAACGAGAAGAATTCTTCAACACTGAAAAAAAGACAGCGAAAGATAGATGTAATTTTGATTCAACTTACGACATGCATGCCAACAGTATCCGACATATCATAAACAAAAATTGGCACATTTTAAAAGCAGACTAAAAATATGGCAGGCTCTTTCTTGAGAAACCTCGGTTTATCTACAAAAAAGGAAAATCACTGAGTAATCACTTAATTAGAGCAGATATTAAAGAACCAGTACCAACAAGACAAGAAAAAATGGCAACAGAAAGAAAGGGCACATTTCCTTGTCTATCATGTATAAATTGCTCTGCAGTATTAAAAGGGTCCAGTATTAATCATCCAATGAAAGGTACCCCGATATCCAAGGGGTATTTTACATGTGACAGTCAGGGAGTAATATACTTACTGAAATGCCCATGTGGTAAAGTTTACATTGGCCAAACTAGGAGAAAAATTAAAAAAAACGCATCAGTATACATAAACCGCAATAAAAACCTAAAAAAGAATTAAACGGGAAAAGTCTTAAAAGGGAAAAAAAGGGAGAAACCACATTAGGGGCATTTCCATGAGATGAACGATCAAGTTAGTGATCTTAAATCGTGTGTATTAGAAGAAGTTAAAAAAAATTAGAATGCGACGTTTAATTCATAACTATTAAAATGCGAGGCATACTGGATCTATACCATGCATCATTATACAAATGGATTTAACGCGGGGTTGGTGGTCCTTGGACCCCCCCAAGCGATGGTAGTTAAGCCACCCAGGGAAGGAAACAAAAGTAACCCCCTTTTTCACCAACCCCGCCGCAAAGGGGATGGGCTTGCTGCGGCGTGAGGCATCAGGGGGGTCCCCCCCTGACGTGACTTGCTTGCATGGCGGGGCCCAGGTGCAGCGAGGTACAGAGTTAGTCCCTAAAAATATGGGAAGGCCCTAGGTCAGGCAGGGGCAATGGGTTTGTTGGGTGGAAGGGGGAAGGTCGGGCAGGCGGCAGAGGTTTGAGTCGAGAAAAGAGCAAGGGGGGCTGGTACACGGGAAGGCGAGAAATAATTTTGGAACGCTTTTCCTAGGGTCGGGGAACATAGATCCACAAAGGGAAATCCCGCTGATCACCAAAAATAGGGGGAGCACCTGGGAACCGCCAATTATCGGCGCCTGGCCCTTTAAAAAAGCACAAGGAGAGCACGCCGCAAGAGCGGGGCACGCGCCAAGGCCCGGGAGGGGACCCGACAGAGCAGGAACGAGGGCAGGTGATGGACCGGAGCGGGCGCCCGCCCGCCCGTCCGCGGGCCAGCGCGACACCCCCCCCGGGCAGGGATCCCGAAGAGACAGGGGGGCGCCTGGGCCCCCCGGGCGGGGGTGCGGCCCGCCCGCTACAAAGGCTTAATGAATGTTTTAGCTTAAAGTGCGTGAAGGTTTTTTTATCTTGTAATTTTGTAAAAAATATGTTTTTAAAAAGTTTAAAATTTTTGTGGGCTATAAGTAGCCTTTCTCCCCCAAAGGGGGAGTGAAGAAAAGGACAAACCCTTTGAAAATAGCATCATGCGCGTCCAACATCGACAGCACGGCCGGCTGCATCGCCCCTGCAATAATTCTGGCTTTCCTACTACCTGACACACGTTTATGGGGAAATCAGGTTGGATTTATATTTTTGATAAGGGACTGGGGTACATTTGTTTACCGTTGATTCGGTTTATGAAATTTTTAAAAAAAATAAAGCCCCACTTTTTATGCAAACTTCTGGCTATTCATTTTCATGGCTGCCCCTAGGGGGCTAGCAAGGAAAACCCCCTCCCGAAGCTAAAACGGGAAAAAGTCCGAAATTAAGGTTGTAGAAATTTAACTATATGTACTTATTCCCCTTATGCAGCGCTGAGGGGAAGGAAGGAAAAAGGGAGGGTTTTGTAGGTAAGTAAGTAGGGATCGCCTAGGGGTGCCCTTTATGGGGGGGAAGCAAAATTCATTAAAACAAACATCACTTTGCCTTTGCATTTCTTGAATTGGGGGTGTGTATTATACATAAGAATGCTAGGCATTGGTAAAGGAGGAGGGGCAACCTTTTCTGGATAATAACTAAAAAACAAAAGATGCCCTTTCAAGGCAAAAAAAATTTTTCCCTTAGTGATCACAGGTGAAACCGAAATATTTGTAAGTACTCATCAGTCCTCCAATACCAATGAAGCAACAGGAGCCAACGAGATTGGTCCCAAATTGTATATAGAACCACAAATATAAGCAGGGCTGCTAAGCTACAACACCGGTAGTGTTATATTCGATAACTGAGCCCAACTCAGGGTTTCACTTTACGACTTATTCTGAAGGAAAAGAAGCTGTAAAGTGAAACCCCTGCTTGGGCTCAGCCGTTTAAACTGACGTTCCATATGTGCTTGTTTTTAACTGTCTTTTATGAGTATAAATAAATTACACGTTTTAAAAGACTTCGGTTACCAGAGAGTCAGTTTTTTTGGTTCCTCGCTTTGTAGATGCACATTTTGGGGAGATAACCACATCTTTAAAAATACAGCTGCTGAGAAAATGGAACTCTGGACTCAGATATCTTTTTCCATATATTCAGTCATGAAAGACTCAAGTTTTGGGACTTTGAATATAATACTATCGATGTTGTAGCATAGGAGCTCTGATTACATATATGTTTTCTACTCCGATACAACCGCCATGCAATATATTTCTTAGCAGGATGCCGACTCTGTCAAAGGATATGAAATGGGCTTAAAACCATACAAAGTCAGACCCACTACTTTCAACCATTTTCCTTATCATTGTCAGGTATACTGGATAAATATGGATTTCAACCTAAATGCTATATTCCCCAATATATTTCTGCCACAATGTGATCTTTAGATCATATTGATAAATGGACTGGGGTGATGTGTGCCAAGACGACTGTGAACCTGCAGTCAAACCCTGGTGTCAGGAGTAAGTGCTTTTTTACTATGTTTCAGTACATGCATTGGGGACAAGTAGTACACAATTTACTGCTATTGTTGGCTAGGATTTTTTCTTCATTTTATTATATGTCTAGATTCCAATAACTTGGTAAATCATTAACAGAGTCATTTAGAGATATGATATCAACAGCAGCCAATATGTTAAGTGGAGCTGGCATTGTGTTCCATGTCATACCAACTCCGTGCAATCAGTCACTAGGAATTAAAATACTGATTTTTACATTAACATTCTCAAACTGTGATAACTGTACCTTTAACATTGAATAGAAATACTTACAATTAATTAGGTCTTCTATTTTTGAAAGATTTAACGACAAGCTATTTTGTTGCTATGTAAAAGACAAATTGAACATAGTATTAGAAGTTGTTGGTTTGATAAGGACCTAATCTATTGATTTACTGAATAGTTTCTCACTATAAAGACATACATAATAATGTAAAAATGTAGTTAAATATACAGCCTGGCGCCATATAATTGATTATATACAAAGCTATGTATCATGTGCTATTTAGTATGTGCTCCTGAATAAATGACACTTTGAAGTTCTATGTGTTTTCATCATGGGACTACACTGAGGAGAGGGAAAACATGCTCTGAACCTGTCACCGGTGTGCCAGAAAAGAGAAATCGGTTGGGCTGGTATATTGGCACACAGACCCCAAAGCTTTCTCATAGCACTGTAAAGACCATCACCCCACACACAAGCACCAGTTTTTCTACTAGATACAGTTTGACCCCGAATCACCTCACATGACACCTTGGCCCAGCAAAGTACCAGTGGGCTCAGGTTTTGATACAATAATAGGGCCCAGAGGTCAAGCTAAAATTAACCACACTATAATCATATTTTAAGCAAATCACTTACAACTAGGTTCCATTTCTTATTGGTTAATTCACAAATAACCTAGACCTCACTATGAATTTGTCCTGTGTGGGCAACTAAGTTAACAAATTTTGCATGCACATGCTCTGTAGAGCCCTAAGGAGGACCTCAGAATTTTACCACCTGAGGGACCCAAGGAACCGCTCACATGCCTTGGCATCCATTGGCTCATGGCCATCTGGCAAGAAACTTGAGGGTCCTTATTGCAGGCTTCTTCCCGTATGAAAACTGAGGCGGACAAGAAAAGGAGAATTCCCTCGACCTTCTCTCCAAGGGACAAGGTTTTGTTGTCCACCAAGTATGTGCGCTTAAAGATCCCCAGCTACAAATTCCTGGGTCCTTTCAAGGTCCTTCAGCAAATTAACCCGGTGGCTTACAAGCTCTGTCTTCCTCCATTTCTCCTTATCCCGAACTCCTTAAGCCTTTGATCGTCAACTGGTTTTCCTGGAAGAATGTCTCTCCTCCTCCAGTAGCAGACTCTGCTGATATCTTTGAAGTGAAGGAGATCCTGGCCACGAAAACTATCAGGGGAAAATTGTTTTTCCTTGTTGACTGGAAGGGCTTCACGCCTGAAGAGAGGTCCTCGGAGACAGAGGTTTATATCTTGGATCGGGATCTTGTTCGCAGGTTTCTTATGCCTAAAAAAGAGGGGGTGGCCTAATGGTGGGGTACTGTTACGGACAGCGCCACAACTCGACATGCCGGCTGCAGACGCACCCGTGCCTCCTCTCCCCGCACACTGCCGGGGAGGGTGGCGCCGTGGCCGGCATGTCGGGCTGCGAGCGTGCTCGATATGCCAGCAGGTACTCACCTAGCCGCGCTCCTGCTTGTCTGCACTAATCTGCTGGCTGGTTCGCATGCCCCCACTCCCTAGGGCACGCACGTGCCTGCTCTCTGAGATTTAAAGGGCCAGCGCGCTGGTAATTGGCAAATTGCCGGGTGCTGACCATATTTATTCTGAGCCCCTCCGTCACTTCCCTGCCGGATTTTCAGTGCTTTATGCCTTAGAGAAAGTTGTTCCAGATTGTGTTATTGTTCTACCATGTTCCAGTCCGTTTGCTACGTTTCCTGACCACGAACCTCTGCCGGCTGTCCTGACCTTTCTGCCTGTCCCCGGCCACGAGACTGTCTGGCGATTCTGTACCTTGCCTCATCTCGGATGCCACTGCAGGCAAGTCGCGCCAGCGTAGTGACCTGGGGGTTCACTTGCCGCAGCATGTTCAACGCGCTTTGCAGCGGACTCTGGTGAAAACCAGTGGCCCCTTAGACTCCGCTACCTGGTGCGGCTCATACTATCGCCTCCAGTAGTACATCAGATCCACTACTCCATCCGTTACACATATTCTGTTACATCTGTGTTGCTGTCGTCCAGTTATATTTTTGTTTCTATTCTTTTTGGTTGCAGATTGTGTTTTATCTGTAATAAAATATTGATATCAACTTATGATATCTAGTTGTCATTTTCTTTTTGTTTCTGGATTTATATATGCATTTTTTGGGGGGGCATTACTTTAATACCTAGCTAATGTATTCTCTGCAATCCTTTTTGTGCTAATAAAACATTATATTCTGTAGTATACCATTGTAAAGGATGTATATATAATAGATTAGTATATAGATCCATCAAAGAAGAAATCAATAAACAACAGAGGGAAATAGAAATACAAATGGTGCATTCATATAATAATGGATTGAAGCTAGCTGGACAAGTCATATGGGAATTTGAGATACATAAAGAAGATAACCCAATAGCGCAGGAAAGTCATTATGGAGAACAGTGTCGGACTGCAGTACCTGGAGCCCACCAGTTGATTCTTGGGGTCCGTTAGTGTAGGTGATTCTTGGGGCCCACCACTGGAACTGATTCTTGCAGCCATAAGTAGAGTTGATTCTTGGAGCCCACCATACAGCTATTGTACATGAATGCACATAGCTTACATGACCTTTCTACCTTAAAGGAGCCAAAAACCATGCCTTGTGGTCCACCAGGAGTTTCCCCAGCTTCCCTGTGTACCAATCCAAGTCTGGTAGAGAATGGGAGGAAAGTTGAGGTAAAAATGTGCAAAAAAAAGAGGAAAAAGATAAGTAGAAAGTAAAAAATAAAATAATTCAGTTTCTAACTGGAGGCTTTCAGTTGATGTCCTATGTTATATTAGTTCCAATTATTGTGTCTAAAATGAAAAGGAAGTGTATGTCATTAAATTAGCTTTTTTTCCGTTTGGCAGAAATACACTGGTTTATTACAGAAATAGATGATATACAAATATCCATCTCATAGTATAGGGTCATATTACCAATTAAGTTTTATAGAAGGAATCACAGTTCACCTGAGACAGATGGTGGATCCTCTGGGTCATAGCAGGGAATTGACATATAGCTATACTGACCCACCTACTTTATATTCTATAATCCCTATACAGGGATGTGGTCTGGAAGCAGCAGGCTATGACATGGTAAGACAGGCAGATGGTTAAGGCAGGCAGAGTACTTTCAAGACTAAGTTGTAGCAGGTGGTCAGGGCACGGAGTTGACAAGAAGCATGGTCGCAGGAACAGCCATGGTCAGAACCAGTAAAAGTCATAAAGGATTATACTCTGGCAACTGTAAGGAAACCTATCAGGTGAGGCTAAAGTGTCTCTCTAAATAAGTGCTGAAGTGTTATCATTGGAAGGAAACACATTAGTGGTTTACACTGGCCCTTTAAATCCACAAGGACCAGAACGTGTACTAGTGGGCAGCAAAGGACCAGCAGGAAGAACAAGCTGCTCAATGGAGAAACTGGAGCTCCTTAGAAAGAGCCGCACAAAGTGGTGAAAAGGTAAGTGAACAAAGTGGCTTTCCACAGGACTCATAGATTCAAGTATATGAAGCCCGTAGGGTTTATGTTCTTCAAGCAGTGTGAAATGGTTTTTGTTTTTTCTTAGTTTCTAGACTTGCTCAATCATTTAGAAATGAAGTTGCAAGACTGCATGTCTGGCAAACAGAAAATATTTGGGATGGATAACCACTGCTTTTCACATGTAACAGTGGATTAAGTAGTGTCAGCTACATACATTAATCCACGGGGACATTTTATTAAGTATATGTTAGAATTACATAAACAGTAACTTTCTGGTAGAGGGGTCTAGTCTGCATCACTCTTGGTAGACTAAGATCATTCAGGTGAAGACAAGAGAAGGCACCATTACATTTTGATGCACAAATTGTTGATCAGGATGTTTGCGTAGGTTCCCAATATTGGCCTCAATTTGATGGTTTCTTATGTTGAAGGGGGGCATCATAACTGGTTGTTCAAAATCCTGGATATCATGGTGCTCTCTCTAAAGTAATGGCCAGTGTCTTCTAACTCTGTACTTTGGGGATAACTGGCTGGTATGTATGTGTGGAGGAATTCTGTTGTGTTGTGAAAAGGATCCAGAGTGGGTGGTTTCTATTGTGCATTGCATATACTCGTCCACCGCCCTATTCATACTTCTCACAACTGCAATCAAACAGTGGGATAAACAGGGAGGTTGGGTTTTTCATTTTAGTGTTCAGTGCGACCCCAAGCAATCTCTTATGCCTGATGATTTTCATATCGCAAGGCATTATGGGAAAGGAGCTGAGAAGATCAAGCGTCCTCTATTGGATGTAACAAATCCTCAATTTGCTTTTGACCCACTGAGCTTTTGGAAAGCAAAAGGGTTATTTAGCCAAGCCAGCATCACCCATCTGTATACAGCAGTTTTGGGGTGTTTGCCCCTCGTCGGTACAGAGCAGAGGGATGCTGGCTTGGTTGAGTGGGAGGCAATGAGTGTCTTAGAAAGGGAAGGTCTCTCCTTAGAGAGAGCGCCATATAGGCGTGTAGAGATTTGAAATTGCCTTTTTGCACTCCATGAAGCATCTGCATTTTACAAGGCATTATGGAAAAGGAGCTGAGAAGCTCAAGCGCCCTCTAATGGGTGTAACAAATCCTCAATTTGCTTTTGACCCACTGGGTCTTTGGAAAATATTGGTCTATTGTGAGGATAAGGTCTCAATGGAAGTATATGTTATTACTATCTTGTGATATAGTGTTATTATGAATTTTGAGACATTTGGGACATTTTTGTTTTCAGGATGACTGAATTTTTATTCTTGTCTGTTGACCCAATGTAGGTTTCCGCTTATGGTAGAGTATTTGGCTTAGTAAATGTTTGGAAAATACCTGATAGGGTTGTTATTCTCTGTTCAGTTAGTTTGGTTACCTTGAAGTTATTATTATGGTATCACTATTAGAGAAATAGGTATCCAGTCACATGGATTGGAATGTTGAGTACAGGTGGGCACGTGTACTTGACTGTATCCAAAATTCCCATATAAGTGAATGGAGAGAGACATGCATGTGGGGCCACCTCTCTCTTCTCCTTAGTTGCAGCCAAAAGCGGTCGAAACCTAATACACCTTTAAAGCAGATTGTTCACCAGCGTTGCCCTATTTTGTAGTTTATAAGTATATACTGTAGATTGTGAATTACATTGCTAACAATATACCACTAGTGATTAGAGTGTTGGTATCATTAATGTTATAATGCAACACCATCAAGATGGTGTCTATATCAGAACTGACAGTGCTAGTAATACAGATGGTAGCATTGCTGACATGTTTTTAGCTGTGTCAACCTTTATGCTGGCATTATAATGCAGTTTATTCAGTTAAAGAAATGCTGCTCTCATAATAATAATTCTATAATGCTGAAGTATCATCCTAAAGGCATCTATGACAGCACTGACATCATATTGGGATTAAAACATTGTCATATAAGAATAACTATTGCAATATTGGACCGGTCAGACCATGGCTGACATTTTAATGCAGGCAATAAAAATACTGTATTCATGCCAAAACTTAAACCCTATTAAATGGGTTTTACCACAGAGACATTTCATGCCTGGTTTATCCTGCTTCAGCTTTCAGTGTGTTCAAATGGGGGCATGTATGATTTGTTTGAACTGCATATCACGTGACCTAGCAGCATGACATCACCATGTCTGTCCCTACAGCGTGCTCACTCTAGTCAAACTAAGATCTGTTTATGCAAAGGGCTGTGAGTAGTTACAATGTGGCTGATTGGTTAGCACTTTTGTCTTTCAGAATAGAGGTCCTATGTTGAAATCCCTGCAGGAGCCAAATATGGATTTTCTTTTCTTTTCTTAATGCACATACCTGATTGAGGTTTCTTTTTATTTATCTGCACTGTTTGACTAATTACTAAGGAGTACAGAGGACAGGAGTAGAATGACAGCACATGGGGTTCAACACTCGCTCAGCAGTAAGTGTGTGCAATTACTAAGCAGGGAGATGAGCTGTACACTATGGCTCACTAAAGGAGCAGCTAAAACAAAAATGGTAGTGAATTTGTAATAATGATGAATGGTGAAAATGTTTATTATTTAATATGCAAACTTCCTGCGTCAATTTAACTTTGTGGTAAACCCCCTTATTATGATGTATTTGTCGTCATTAAATATGACGACAAATACATCATAATATTAAACATGACATTACAATATTGAGAATGAATAGACCTCATTATGTTGCCACAATTTCAAAATGTATACGTGAAAATGCGGAATTTAACAAATTGTGAACCACCCACAATAAGGCTATGTTCACACGGCTTATTACGCCGTGTGGACGGAGGCGGAGCGGGAGCAGGAGCAGGGGGCCGGCACCTCGCCGGCCCATAGACTTTCATTACTAGCGGCGCGTATACGTCGCTAGTAAATTACATGTCACTTATCTCCCCCCGCGGTGTATTTGCCGAGCAGGGAGAGGAGACGTAATCCATAGTTCTCTATGAGAACTGTGGATTACCGTAATGACTGGGATGTATTCCAGCCGTAATTCGCACAGTACGGACTGAAATACGTCCCATTTTAAGCCGTGTGAACATAGCCTAACATGATATTAGTAGTGCCATGGCCTGCTTTATCCTAGCAGATAAAATGACAACACAGATATCTGTATGCTACCCACAACTACTAGCTACAACTGACCATGCTCACACATGGCAGTCACCAGAGAAAGTTTTTGGAATTCCATCCATACAGTGCAGGTTAAAAATGTGCATTTTAATGAGCCCACGGTGTGAAGTCTGTGTGGATTTTTGGGGAATTTTTTTTTTTTACATTAAAGAGGTTTTTTTTCTGTTTCACACATTGATGGCATATTGATAGGATAGGATATTCCATAAATGTGTGATACTTGCAGGTCCCACCTCTGGGACGCACACCTATTGTGAGAATGGCTCCCTGAAAGTCTCCATTCAGAACAGAAAGTAGGTTGTTCTTGCTCATGACTCTCCATTCTGTACTGTGAAAGTACTGAATACAGCTGAGAGGTGTTTTCGGCTCTGCTCAGAATTCTTAGGGGATGTTTACACAGCGTTTCTTAGATGCGTGTTTGAATCTGTCTTTAGGACCCTAAACGGACCCAAACACGCATCTAACAATGTGCAGTGTGTTTTACGTTGCTTTCAATGTAAAATACGAATCGGCGTTCAGACGAGTGATCACTGATGCGTCTTTCTGATGCGTTTTCCGGATCCGCTCAAAGAATTGACATGTCAGTTCTTGATCCGACTCCGCAAATGCCTTATTTAAAACTGTAAGGTTCCTACTGCATCAAAAACGCATCCAAACACGTAGCACACTTTGGGTGCGTATTGGATGTTTTTTAAACAGCTCTTTAGAATGCATTTTTCGGATCTGAAAAACTTATTCAAAACACCGTGTGAATATACCCTTATTGAGCAGAATGGAGTATAGTGCACAAGGGGGACCTACTCTCCTTTCTAAATAGAGACTTTCAGGAACCCAGTGCCAAGAAAGGTGTGGTTCCCAGAAGTAAGATCCACACCTTTCGCACATTGATGCCGATATGCCATTGATATGTGAGATGAAAACACCCTTATGTATAAAGGATAATTATTTTAATGCATATCTATTAAAGATTATTGTTTTAGGAATTTTTTTTTTGATCTGTGAGACGGTTTTCTATATTCCTATTATTATCTCTTTTTTCTGTGAGCCGTATTGAGCTCACAAATCCGCCGTGAATAAGGGGCGGGGCCGGAGCGCGGCAGGGGCGCCGCTCCCCGGACCCATAGACTTGCATTATCCGCGTATTGCGCCTGGATAATGTGCATGTCACTTTTTCCCCGCCCGGCGGATTCGCCGAGCGGGTAGGAGCGACGGAATCCACTGTTCTCTATGAGAGCAGTGGATTACCGTAATGACTCCGACGGATTGGCGCCGTACTGCAGCGCAAATCCGGCGCGGAGTACGTCGCCAATCCGTGCCCAAATAAGCTGTGTGAACGAGGCCTTTAAGTGATTTTTTTTTCCCATAAATAGTTTGAGAGAGATTTTTTCAACTCCAAACTGCACTTATAGCAAAATCACAACCAAAAAACTAATTTACATGCATGTGGTGATTTTTTTCACACAAATACCACACTGTATGTATCCTTACTGCAAAAATTTTAGTAAAGTAACGCTGACAAAATAAATCATAAACATAACAAAACTAACATAAACATAACATTAACCCCTCCACACTGCATGGTCATAATTTTTTGGCTCTTTATTTGTTTTTCTCCCCGCTTTCCAAGAGCCGTAACTTTTTTATTTTTTCCTCTACATAGACATATGAGGGCTTGTTTTTTGCTGGACCATATGTACGTCTAATGCTGCCATTGAACGTACCATTTGGAAAATGAAAAAAATTCTAAGTCGGGTAAAATGTGAAAAAAACGTACTTGCACCATGTTTGCAGGGGTTTTGTTCTTGTGGAATTTACATTTCGGTATAAATGATGCGTTATCTGTATTCTCAAGGTGGGTACAATTTCTTTAATATCAAATATGTAGTGTTTTCGTTATGTTTTAGAACTTTTAATAAAATAAAAATTTTCTATTTTTTAACTATGTGCTGCAGCGCCATAGCCTGTGACCAATAACTTTTTTGATTTTTACACATGTATTTGTAGCCACCCTAGGGTATTTGACCACTAAGGAGGTCAATCACATTATTTTATTGATAATGCAGTAGGTGTACCAAAATGACACTACAACCTGCTTGAGGCAGAGAGTGACAGGAGCCTTTAAATGGCGACTATGGAAGACTTCATCATTCGCCATCCTGCAATATCCTTACATGGGGGAGTGATGGGAGGGAGGAATAGTCTGCATTCATTTAAGCTACTGGTATGTGGTGTACAAAGGGTTAAAGAATCCATTGTGTGACCATACCCTAATTTACACCAGTTTCTGGCATATAAAATAGTAGCCAGCAGAAAACAGGTGTAGACACAGTTAGTAAATCTCCTGTGTGGTGCTACACAGCTTCTGTGCCCACAGTTCTGCTGTGTTTATAAGGCCTATGAATGTATAAGAGACAGACAGATAGATACAGTTGAAAACAAAAGTTTACATACATTATATAAAAGACACATATGTTCTTCTCGCTATCTGACATGAAATCAGAATAAACCTTACATGTTTTAGGTCAATTAGGATTTCCAAAATTCTTTATATTTGCCAAATGCCAGAACAATGAGAGAGATAATTTTTTTAAAGGCATTTTTATTACTTTCTGCAAAGTCAAACGTACATACACTGGGATTAATTATGCCTTTAAAGGGGTTTTGCCACCATGTAATGTTGACGTGGGAACCTCCAAAATGGGTATTTAATCACTTTTCTAAATATATGTGATTAAAAAAGTGAAAACTCTGAGAGCTACAGCATTTCTCAATCCCCCTTGGTTACCACAAAGCTTCCCCTAGTCACGACCCAGGAGCTGAAAGGCCGCCTGTGTCTTGCTGTATTGAATCCACTGTTGTACTGTTTATTAGTTCACTTAAGTTTTGAGATGCTCCCTTGGATTCCTCACTCCCCTCTCCCCTCTCTCCACTGCAGCTTCATGACTCAGCGTGATTTGTTGACATTCTGCCTGGGCTAAGCTGAAAGGTAAGAATCTTTGTCTCTTGGCAAATCCCCTTTAAACAATTTGGGACAGCTCATATGAGGTCATGTCTTTGGAAGCTTCTGATGTAGATGTATTTTAAATGCACACCAGAAACACACTGTTTTAGTGTGTAACATCATGGAAAAGTCTTAAGAAATCAGCCAAGATATCTTGAAGAGAATTATGGACTTGCACAAGTCTGGATCATTATTGGGTGCAATTTCCAAATACTTGAAGGTACCCCGTTTATCTGTACAAACAATTATATGCAAGTACAAACAAGATGGGGGATGTCCAGCCATCATAACGCTCAAGAAGGAGACAGGTTCTGTCTCAAACATATGAACGTGCTTTGGTCCGACATGTGCATATCAACCCAAAGAACAAAAGCAAAAGACCTTGTGAAGATACTGGTCGAAGCTGGTAAGATTGTGTCATTATCCACAGTGAAAAGAGTACTGTATCAACATGGACTGAAAGGCCACTCTGCCAGGAAGAAGCCATTACTCCAAAAGAAACATAAAAGCCAGATTAATGTTTGCAAATGCACACAGGAACAAAAACCTACAGTTTTGGACACATGTCCTGTGGTCTGATCTGATGAAACTAAAATTGAACTGTTTGGCCATAATGACCATTGTCCCATTTGGAGGAAAAAGGGAGAAGCTTGAAAGCCTAAGAACACCATCTCAACTGTGAAACACAGGGGTGGCAGCATCATGTTGTGGGGTTGTTTTGCTGCAGGAGGGACCGGTGCACTTCATACAATAGATGGCATCATGAGGAAAGAAGATCACCTGGCAATACTGAACGTCTCTGGACATCAGCCAGGAAGTTAAAGCTTGGGTGGAAATGAGTCTTCCAAATGGACAATGACCCAAAGCATATTGCCAAACTGGTTACAAAGTGGTTTAAGGATAACCAAGTCAATGTTTTGGAGTGGCCATCATAAAGCCCTGATCTCAATCCCACTGAAAATTTATGGGCAAAGTTGAAAAGAAAGGTGCGAGCAAAGCGACCTACAAACATGACTCAGTTACACCAGTTCTGTCAGGAGGAATGGGCCAAAATTCCTGCCAACTATTGAGAGAAGCTTGTGGAAGGATATCCAAAAAGTTTGACCCAAGTCAAAGTTTAAGGGTAATGCTACCAAATACTAATGAAATGTATGTGAACTTTTGACTTTGCAGAAAGTAATAAAAATTCCTTAATTCTCTCTCTCTCATTATTCTAGCATTTAGCTAATATAAATAATTTTGGTTCCTAATTGACCTAAAATGGGTAAGGTTTATTCTGATTTCATGTCAGATAGTGAGAAAAACATGCATACTGTATGTGTCTTTTCTATAGTGTATGTTAACTGGTTTCAACTGTAGATAGATAGGATAGAGATTCCCATTCTTGCATATCATATTGGACTTTTGGCCGGGGTCTTTGGATTGCTGGCACCCCGTTTCCGAGAAGTGCGGTCCTATTTATTTTTTCAGATACGTAGATAATTTAAGTTGTACACATATTTAAGATAAATCCGTATATAAGTACAAAACACAAGGGTAAATTTTAGGCACTTCAGTTTATTATTAACAATGCATATGAGGAACATTTTTAATTTTTTTCTGGAAACAGTCATTTGTCCCTTTAATAATAACTACAAATATAAAAATACAAGGCAATAAAGCAACAAAATGTGCACATCTTTTGTATAAACAATCAAAGTGTTGTACAAAATTATTTACATTTGTAATGTATTTACAGGTTTTAAAAGTACAATTAAAAGGAGTACAATAATGTTAATTTATTCAAAGTAGCTAAAATACAGTAGCAATTTTACAATAAAAAAACACCAACATGAAACAAAATATATATAGACAAGAAAATACAGCTATTTAAAAAGTGATACCCTTTCCTTTTAATTTTTATTCTTGAACGTATCTGTTACTGCAAGAATGCCTGCTGCATGAAACCTTCATCCAATCTATTTTAGTAATACAATTAATATTTAAGATACTGCAAATATATGTAAGTACACTGCATAGTAACTTTTAAAAATTACCGTGTCCATTAAACGCCTTAAAACAAAAATTACCACCTACATAATAAATGCGGATTTTTATTTATTTTTTTTTGCTTTAGTGTTTTGGTTTTTTTGAAATATAAAGGTAAGTTTCAGAGTAAGGAAATCCCTTAAAATGACAGAAGTGCAAAAAATGTCTTGTAAAAAAACAAAAAAAAAAAAAAAAACACAGGAATAAAATATTTGTTCCTGCTAAAAAATGGAAAAACAAATGTTAAGGATCTCAGTGCAGTTGGGTTGTAAGGTGAAAAAAAAATTCTGCCACCTCACTGAACACAGCAATATCAATACCAACTGTTTATAAAATTGAGAAGAAACATAGGGCTATTAAACAGGACATGTTCTTTTCTCTGCTGAATTATTCTGATGAAATATATTTATACAGGTGGACTGACTACAGAATGGAGTAACATCTGTGTGTGACCACTAGAACTGCAATATTTAGTGTTAGCTTATCAAACTATGTACAGACTCTGGTATAAAAACAAAATCTAAACCTTTGAATATATAAATAAAATTAGTTTCAAGACATCAGTGCAGGATTTTAAGGCAGAGTTCTGAAATATTTGGGGAATTAACTTTCAAATGGGTATTTAACAAATGTATTTTACAGAGCAAATGTTCAATGAAGGGCTACACTGATACACTACAGAGACAGGTGACAGTAAATGAGAAAAAAATTAAATCTGCAGTTGCATGCTCAAGTATATTTTTTTTATTCAACATAGTATGGCTTGTCCTTTGCGTGCAGTCATCTATGACCTCATTTTATTTACTAAACACTGTAACAGTAAAGACAGTGCTTTGGTCAAAACATTGCTAAACAACCTTAACAGCATTGTGTGTTGAGATGTAAATAATGTCTATTGAGATGACCCCTGCCAACTGCTATATACCAGGGGAGGTGTGTTTGTAGAAATGCTGTATCAAACATTCAAGGGACAATCATGCTGTAGCTTAACATTAGACACAAATAATGTTTTTCTTTTCCAGTCCAGTCCACATTAGAACGAGATGATTGTTAGATAGTTGTAACCACCTCATTAGGGAGTTACACAATTTGAAATTTATTATGGAGATGAGGCAGTAAGGGGAAAAAAAAAAAAAAAACACTTTGCATAGTAAAGAATAGCTTCTGGCAGAATCCAGATTAATTCTGATGTCTTTTCATATGAAGAGCCAAGTGGTCAGACCGGGAGAAGCTGCGGTTGCAAACTGCACACTGAAAAGGTTTGGCGCCTGTGTGTTTTCTGTAGTGACGTGTCAGTTCATCTGAGCGAGCGAATCTCCAATCACAACCTTCCCAGGTACATTTGTATGGCTTCTCTCCTGCAAAACATAACCATTAAACATCTTTAGGAATACTGATTTTACAAGTAAAAGTATTTGCAGGATTATATAATTTTCAATGGTAGAAAATAAAAGGCAATGAAGATGGTGGCAGGTAGTCCAATAGCAGATCTAGATCTACCTAACAGCAGGAAAAAATGCATGCAATGAGGAAGCCTTTGAAAAAGTATTTTTCTGATCCTGAGAAATCCCTGCTTATATAGTAGAGTACTCCTATGACACAAGATTATTTTACTTCCCCCTATACTAATTCACCATAGCACACTTATCTCAACACGATCAAAAATAGTCATCATTAAGGCAGAGATCGCACTAAACAGCTCATACTTAAGGAATGATAATGTTAGAAGATCTCTGCTCCTTCTTATACCAGGAATAAGGCATTTCGACAATTCATCCTAGTACTGACTACAGGAACCACAATGAGACCAATGAGGATGAAAAGGATCTACTTAAAGGTGGGTGTTCTGTGTCACAGAAGCCTGTGTCATGCTCAATGGCATGACATAGTAGGTGCAGATATTGACTAAAGCGGCTGTCATACACATGACAATATCCAAAAGTCCCTCTCTATTTGAAATATGGTTTCAAAAACCTATTTATGTTTGCAGAAGAACACTTTAATTATAGATTAGATGACCACAATGTTCACACAACCATAATTCCATCAGTCAAGACAATGTACTTAGCTGCTATTCTTAATGCCTCTAAATGTTTTCCTATTTAGTCATTCCTGAACTATTTCTATGTTGTAAAGTAGGTTACCATACAGCAAACAGCTTTATAAAGCTTCACACTGGCAATGTATAGACAGCACTCAAAACCAATAAAACATAGATAAAGATATTACACAAATTCTAAATTGATTATCCTTTATAGATTTCCAGTGAAGAAATAACATGTATTATTTTAGATCTGATATCCTAATGCCTATGTCTACATGAAGTCGTTTACTGTTATGCATATACCACTGATAATCCCTCCATGCCTTTTCCAGATATCTCACATGAAGGTGACCTGAATAGATCATTTGTTGTGATGGTACCTGGAGCTGACCAAAGTTTGGGCAACTATTTAGAATGTCAATAACCTTTTTGACCGTATAGATTTCAATATCATCTGACAAGCATGTCCTGTATTGTTCCTAGGGATACATTTGAAAGCAATAATTTCATATGAACTATGAGTATTTACTAAACAATTCAACCATCTGTTTATTATTTAACATTAATATTGTGTTTCAACTAAACTGCCATTACCTGAACATGATTCTATTTTTTAGAAAGAGTAGTTTCACCTACAAACAACATAGTCAGTGCAGTCTGTACATTTTTAGCTTTTACTGGGCTTACAATTTTTATTATAAGAAACTGACAATGAAACTCCTTGTTGTAGGTCAAAGGCGTAACTTCAAGCTCTTGGGCCCTAGTGGAAAAAGTTAAATGGGGCCCCCCCAGTTACTATGTGCCATTTACAATACTAATGTTTTCTTATGTGGCAGGAGGGCTTTTGGGCCACCTTAGGCTGCTGGGCTACCTCTGCACCCCCTGTAGCTACGCCCCTGATGCAGGTTTGACAGATGCAAAAAATTTAAGAGAACCTGTCACATAGGTTATGCCACCCTTGCTGAGGACAGCATAAGCTAGCAGGGCTAGCCTTTGGTGGGCGGGGCTAACACCTGCTCATTAATAAGATTTGAGCATTAAATGCTCTAAAACTACAGCATCTTACAGAATAAAGGGACACAGCGCTGGAAACAGCATGTCTGTCACTGACTTGTGCTGCCCTCAGCTGGAAGGGCATAATCTATGTGACAGGTTCTCTTTAAGTAAATTAATAAAAAAAAAAGAATACAAATTGAGAATTTCTGACATCACAACATGATTGATGACATTATAAGAGTGTCTTGCAAATGTACTTTTTTCCCCCTCATCTTTTCTGCCTCACAATATAACTTAAGGACACATAATTGAATGATTAGGTATAGGCATCATAATTCTACTACATACATTAATATCCAGGTATCTGATGGAAAAATGTGTTTTTAGATCAACAAATGATCTATAGCCTTCACAGCCAGTCTTCATTAACAATTAACGGCACTGAAACCATGGTGCAGTATTGTACACCGTTTTATGGGCCAAACTGCAGTCTACGTTTTAACTTGCCCAAGTGTTCTTTATTAACATCTGACTCTTGATACACCTGGATGATCAGGATCACACAAACTAAAGTAACTACTGATCAAGGCAACAATATGTCACGTAGGTGCTCTAATTTACCATTGAAAAAAAAAAATTATACTTATATAATTAGACATGGTGACGATACCTGGATGACTCATCTACATTATTTAACCTATAAATGCAATTGTATCTAGTGACAAGTCATCTTTAAGAAGAAGCAATACATCTACAAAGATAAACAGGGAAGAGCTGTTAGATTTGATTACAAAGAGCTAATCCTCAATTCATACAATTTTCAGCAAATATTTCATTCCCTTCCAATAGATTCTAAAGCTTCTACCCCCACCCCACCCAAAATGTCTTCAGTGTTAAATCAAAAATACTATTCTTCAAAGAGTAATGTGTTTAAGTTCAGTTACTGGAACATGACGACTGAATCAAAACAGCTATTTAACTAAGCAGCAAAATGCAGTTACTCCTCCACTTCAGAGAACTTCTATGGCATTTGTTAAAATGTCAGCACTGTTCAAGTACAACATCGTGGAGGAAACTGGTACCAACTTACAGCCAAATAGCACACTCCAGTCGTTTCTTTCCAAGCCAGGAATATCATGCATAGCTCTGCCAGAAAACAGACCTATACTTTGTGTATTCCTTCATAGCTATGGCAAGCACAAAGCTGTTACCTTAACTAAAATATATAGCACTGCAAGCACCTCAGCTGATAGAAATGATTTCAAAGGCTTCTCTTAAAGTTACATTTGGGAATAAAAAGCAACCACAAGATACAAAAAAATGATTACACTCAAAGTGCATTATATTTGTATGGGTTGCAGAATGTGCAGTCTCTGCCAGGCCCCTAGTAATATAGGAGACTGGAAGTACTGTACACTGGCTAGGTAGAATTGCAGGGTCTTATCTTGTTAGACTCGGTTTACATTCATATTAAGAGGACTGCAAGGCTATTCTTGCCATTAAAACTGCCAGAACCCCAGTGGATCCCATTAAAGTGAAAACAGATTCTGCAT
This sequence comes from Phyllomedusa bahiana, assembly GCA_025379985.1. Classification (NCBI taxonomy): domain Eukaryota; kingdom Metazoa; phylum Chordata; class Amphibia; order Anura; family Hylidae; genus Phyllomedusa; species Phyllomedusa bahiana. The sequence goes on from JAODAL010000753.1 coordinate 153,348, forward strand.
AACTTTTATGGCTCCATTGTAAATGGAAGTCATGACACTTGTAGGAGCAACACTTAAATTCCAGACTAATGTGATAACTTTACACACATTTAGGGCGTCATGTTTGAGGAGAGCTGCGCCAGATATCTGGTGTCTTTTCAGCCCAATATCTATCGCAGCCCCATTCACTTCACTGATATGCCAGAATCAGGCGCATTACAAAGTGCAAGCAGCACTTTGTAATGCGCCTGATTTCGGGGGGGCTTGCGGGAGGCGGGGCGCACTAGAACCATATGAAGCTACATATTTATGGCTTCGCTTCGGCATTTCTAGACACATTACAGATGGAACAGGTATACCTCTTTCAAAGTGGTATACCTGAGCCAGAAATGAAACAAGCGCTAGAATGCGCCTGCTTTATGACCCGCTGTACATTATATGCTAATATTATGTGCATGAAATTTGGCATTTAAACGTCAACTTTCATACATGCCGCCCTTAGACCGCAAATGGACACTAGACTGTATAACATCAAATAAAATGACATGTTATGTCGGTAGAAGTTGAGTGGTGGCATATACAACTACAGCTTTTGAATCAATACATTACTAGCTACACCCCTGCTGCTGTTATCCTACATTCATGGTCATAGTAAGCCATGAATGAATGACACAGGGTTAACATAACCATAAACATGAGAATGAGACTGGTCCCATTCTTTTCTGATTTTTCAGTTCTCTATTTTTAATGACTTTTACATAGCCAATCAATTTAAAGTAGTAAATTATAGCTGTTTCCCATACCAAAGCTGGGTATCCAGGAAATAAAATGGCCAAATTCTGGCTTATTGGGACTGCTTGGCTAGCATCTAAAATGCCATTTGATCCACTTTTACTCCTGTTTGATGAAGCTGATAAGATGGCTGTAGTGCTGCAAATTCACACCCTCCCCTTTAAAACAGCACGATAAACCCAATTTTTTTCGGGGGGGTGGGGGGTGTGATCTGTTCCATTAATTACAATACATTTTAAAGATTTGTCTTTTTTACTAAGGCCTATAGATAATTTCTTAAAAGCAATTAAAGTAGGTTTGGATTCATTTACCAAGCATATTCTCAATAAACACGGCATTTAACAAGCAGCTACTCTGTGTGCTGTTACTTCACATAGTAAAATAGCAAGTCTAAAAAATATTTTACAAAAATAGTGCATAGTTTGTGAAGACATACTAAAGAAAGTCCTAGGTGATTGTTATCACTATATTAATCTGCAACATAACAGCAAAAATATTAATGTTTAAATCAATAAAACATGACAAACTGCTGCTAACTGTAAATGCAACTTGAGATTGAACAAGTTTCACCTGAGACAACATGGACACCTCTAATCACCAAATATAAGTCACACCTATCAAAAAGCAAGTTAAATTACAATAGAACATTCACAAAACACAAAAGGGTCCATCCACACAGCAAGGTTTTCAGATTTGAAAACCGTCTGGGAAAAAAAAAAAAAAAAAAACACACACACAACACTCGACGATCAACCATCCACATAGACTTTGATAGAAAATCCATTCAGTAGACTAGAATAAACGGCTTTTCAGTCAGACTTTTTTCTACACCGCCAGACAGAATCCAACCCGTATTTTGTCTGTGTATGGACACACCCAAAATGTGTTTGTTTCTACTAAACTGAACATGAAATAGTCACAAGAGACCCTAGCCCAAATTATATTATAAAAGATCTGAAATTATTGCTTAATTTTAACAGCCCACCACATATCGTGAAAACCTCTAAAGTGGCTTAGTCCTCTCCAACTTTAAGAACTGCAAAAACATATGACTTACTTAATAAGTAATAGTTACAAGAACTGTGTGCCAATGATAACTTCCTGAAAAGTACAACTGCTCCAAAAAAATCCAAAATTAGCAACTCCTCTAGCACAAGGGTCACTTGGTATAACTGATTTACATTACAATGAATTACCTGGATAACCTTAAGGCCATGTTCACACGGCTTAAAATGGGCCGTATTTCGGTCCGTAATTACGCGCCGAAGTGCGCCAATTACGGGCGGGAATATGTCCCATTCATTACGGTAATTCACAGTTCTCATAGAGAACTATGGATTACGTCTCCTCTCCCCGCCCGGTGGGGAGATAATGGACATGTCACTTTCTAGCACCGTATACGCGCCGCTAGCAGCGATTGTCTATGGGCCGGCGAAGTGTCGGCCCCCCGCTCACTCCCCCGCTTCCGCCCCGCCCACACGGCGTAATTGCGGGGCGTAATTACGCCCTGCAAATACACCGTGTGAACATAGCCTAAGGGTGCTTTCACACTTGAGAGTTCTTGGTGCATTCTATTGCAGAAATACACAACATTAATTGCAGTTTATTTCTGCAAAAAAAAGTGCCAAAAAAACGCTCTGTGTGAAAGCACCCGAACTGAAAAATGTTATTTAATGTTTTGTCTTTCTTATGAGTAAATGCTTGAATCATTTTAATGTCAACCTAATAAACTGGCCATTTATTATAGGTTAGAAAAAGTCCCAAGAATTGTGAAAGATTCACAACAAGCCAATGGAACCACTTGTTTTATCCAGTCACTTCTATGGGAAAGTGTGTGATTTTATTTACAGAAATGGCCTGTGCGAGGAGCTTCTATAATTATGTCTTTTTAAGCTGCTATGTTGCAAACTTATTTTGCAATGCACAAAATGTTCCTGAGAAGCTTGGCCCTGCCAAGTAACTGCCCAGCAAAGTCTTGAGCTAAAACCAAAGACTCCACAGAAGACGGAATCTCCCAGCAAACGAGAGTATTAGAGCTTGTCTGTGTTTGTTCTGAAACAAAATCTATTAGGAGGTATTCAGACGGTTTGAAAGGCCCAGCAAGGCTGAATAAATAATAAGAAAAGACGGAGGGGTTTTCGATACAAAAGAAATTCTGAAAGTGTTTTGACTCCTTCGACCAGACAAACTTTGCTTTGGGCTTTTTATTTTATTTAAAATGACAGATTGTAAAGGGAGGTTATCATTCACAGGTGATTTAAAGCCATTGTCATGAAACGAAGATTAGAAGGAAAATGCAGTTTGAATAGTCAGCGATTACTATGGAACAAGTTTGGCCAGATAAACAGGACTGCTAAATACCCCAAGGCCATTTAAGACATATTAAACAAAGCTTTGTTAAATTGCATCGCATGGTACTATCTTATTAATTTAGGATTTGCTTTGAAGGCAACTTAGTTTAATAATAGTGTTTTAAAGATTAAAAAGATAAAAAAAGGGGGGGAAAAATTGAAAAAAAGTAAGTAAGACATTGTGAGCTATGGAGTGCTTATAGCCTGAGAATAGGCTGAATGCACATGTAAAGTACAGGAAAACAAACAAAGAGGAATTAGTGCTTGGAACCATTGTGTTCTGCATTCAAACACTGCTTGATTAATGAAACCTAAACTTGTTAAAGTTAATTAGAGGAGACGTTAGGAAGTGTACTAGTTCCATAAATAATTCAATGTTAGCATAGTGTATCAATTACTTTTTTCACAGCTTAGCTTGACACTAAAAGAAAGGTCATGCTCAGATGCTCAAGTCAAACCAAGCTAGACACACAATGAGAAATTTATTACAAATAATGAACTATTAAAAATAAACACAATAGTATGCCTGACATTTCTGCATCGAGAAGCTTGAAAAGAGACTCCATCAAGCACAGAAGTTCTTGCCAATAATGTGCAAAGACAGAAGAATGGGTCTTGGCTAATCCCATAAATTAGCCATGATCTCTGCTGAGCCAAGGTTAGAAGATAAAGCAATGACTCAATATCTGTGTGGGACACTGTATAGCAATATGTTTAAGCTGGGATTATGAAAACACATATTGCTTAGAACAGTTTTGTTTAGCATGGTAACAGTCTGCCAAACAGACCTTTGTTCTACTTCTTTTATTTTTTTACAGTGGCTGTTAGAGATAACTGCTTGAATTATCAAAGCTAGCATTTCCATAGAAACCTCCAGCTTTTAAGATACCTTCTTTACACACAAACAACCAATGAAAAGGAAACAGTTAAAAACAAAAGCCTGTGTCCACAGCAAGAGAAAAAAATAGTTTTATCCGAGTGCATTATTCCTCATAATAACTGTAGGCAAGTGCAAAGACATGAACTGTGAAGACGAGTTCTAGCACCTATAAACCAAGGCAGGTGGCCCTCACAAATGTGCTCGGAGATGATTTAGAACTTGTATAACTATTTTAAGACCTTTATATAGTGGTAAGCCTTCGCGGGCAGGGTTCTCTTTCCTTCTGTACCTGTTGTCACAGATTGTCACTACTGTACTTGTTTGACTTATGTTATGTATGTAACTCCCTGAATGTACAGCGCCCTGGAATCAATGGCACTATAAAATAATAATACTACTGTGGAACACCCCAAAATCAACCAGACTAAGGGCCTCATGTATGAAAACTGTCTAGGTCTAAGGGTGCTTTCACACGGTGCGGTTTTGATGCGTTTTTTTGGATGCGTTTTTTGTGCAACAATGTATAGCATTAATTGTTGTGCCTTCCTGCACAAAAAACCGCACCGTGTGAAAGTACCCTAAGACTTTCTTTGTTGCCCATAGCAACCAATTTGAGCACTATATGAAATGAAAGGGTAGCTCTGATTGGCACCTAGACAGTTTTCATACATGAGGCCCTAAGTGCAGAGTTTAAAGCTTGAGGAAAAACTAGGTGACACTTTGAAAATGGCATAAGTCTTTGTTCAGATCTGCATGTTCTATCAGTAATGACGTGAACTATAGCAGTAGCGCCATTTTTTCAGACTAAACAGACCCCACATCGGAAACCCTACTGTAATCAATAGGGCCTGTCAGACGCCATTGGTGTCCATTGTCCTTTTGTGTCTGTTTGATTCTCTGTTACGAAGGTTCTAAACAAGACCTTAAAGACAAACTAAAAAGTAATCTGCAATACTGATCACTAATTATACCTACAACTGGTTTCAATGTTACTTTTGACTTATCCAATGGGTAAGGCATTAACCCATTGACCCTGTCATGGTCCAGTAACAAGTGCATTTATTGAGAATCCAGTTTGAAGGTATTTCCTCAGGCTAACCAGTCAGGAGATAGAAAGTCTAGACAGATGTTCCTAAGTAGGGTTACCAGAGCTACATTTGTTGTACACACGTCTTGCAGGTAACTGAACAGATCAGAGGGAGAAAGCTGTCAGTTAGTGGTGAGAGGGCAGGGGAGCTCAAATATTTGGAATACAACAGACCGCTATGTCACAGAGCTGGCACTCTGCTGCAACTAATAAATTGGGACTTCAAACCTACTGCATAGTCACAGGTTAGAGCGTGTTGCCACACTGAGATTTTTATGTTTTGTTATTGAAGCCATAGCCAGGAACCGATCATACAGGGAGGACTCATATTAAAAGGGTTTGGCCATCTCAACTTTGGCTAGTAGCTCACTATGAGCCAACCTCAGAGAATAGGGAAATGGACATGTTTGTGCAATTCTTCCGAAAGTACCTGAGTAAGTGTGCTCGGGTATATTCAGAACTCCCACAGATACGAATGGGGATGAGGCACTGCTTTAAATACTTAGTAGTTGCTGTGCCTGGTATTGCAAACCAGTACCACTTACTTGAATGGGACCCAGCTGCAGTACCAGGCACAGCTGTTACTAAGTACATCAACCAGGGCCTGGAAAAGAAGAATAAGGCACAACATCCTTTTCAAAAACGTGATCGGCAGGAGTTCCAGGAGTTGGATCTCCACCAATCTGATATTAGCGTCTCATCCTAGGGATAGGCCATTAATATTACAGTTCCAGAAAGAAATCTTAAATAGAAGGACTGTTTAGTTTATGTTCATCTATATGGACGGAATACATGAATACACACCTGTAACCTATTCCAGTGAATGGACAAGTATGTCCAAGTGTTCCCTTCTCCATTGAGGGGGGAGGGAAAACTTTAAATTGCCCAGTGATAATATTTTTCCTTTCATGGTATGTTCACACGGCTTATTTGGGCACGCATTTCGCTGCGTTTTGCGCTTTAAAAGTGGAGAAATGTGCGCCGCAATTACTGTAGTCCATAGCTCTCATAGAGAGCTATTGGGTTACGCATCGTCCGCCCGAGCATACAATAAGATCGTATTGTACGCGAGGGGGAGAAACGACATGTTAATTGTTCGCAGGCGCATAATTGCCGCCAACAATGCATGCCTATGGGGCTGGTGGGCTGCCGGCCCCCTGTGCTTTGGCAATATGCGCTGATCAGCGCGTGCTTCCAAAACACCTGGCGTATGTGCGCCACGTTCTATAAGCGCTGCAATACACCGTGTGAACATAATCCTAGATGGCTGGCTGTTCTAGGAGATGCAAACATTTTATGTAGTAAAAAGAAGAATTAAATTGCCGCATTGAACAAAGAACTTGACAAACATGTGCCATGATTGAATGACTTAAAGTGAAAAAACATACTAAAACACACAAACTTCAAAAAAAGGGAAGGTTCCTATGAATAATATTTACTTAACCATTATAATGAGCAATATGAACATACCAGTATGTGTTCTCAGGTGAGCTTTCAAATGAGATGACTTTGTATACACTTTTGTGCAACCTGAAATAGAAAAAACAAAAAGGAACACGGGTAATACAATTAGCTTTAAATCATGTTCTAAATTTTTTTAAATAAAAAAAAAAAAAAAAAAAAAAGACAGTCTGCTACTAAATGGCTATTTAGAGCATATTGGTATCCACAATTCAGACATGTGAGCTCCACACATCATATAGAAATGTATCACACACATTCAAGGAAACATTCCTTTAGTGCCGCAAATAGAAAAGAAAAAAAAAAAAAAAACTTCAATAATGCTACAACAGATGGACTTTGTCAGCTCCCATGTATATTTATTCTTATTAGGCGGACTTATTTATCAGAGATATTCCTAGCCACACATATTCATCTGCATTCTTGCATTCTAAAAATACCTGGGGAGATTCCAGAATCAGAAAGTGCAGCACAGTTTATCGGGACTTAACTAATGCCAAAACGAAACACTGAATTGCTGAAAACACGACTACATTCCCTCACTAACCTCTATGAACATAGAGGCATTATTATTTTAGTAATCCTAGTGAAAACTTATCCAAACCCAAACTTCCTAGTTGTATCTATTTTCTAGTTCATAACTGTGAACAGTTTCTGAGCACATGTCAGTAAAATGTACCCTCAGAGCATGATGGGTAGCAGACAACATAAAGGATAATTGTTAATACGCCAATAAACTGAACAAAAATTGTAGCCAACCCAGAAGCTGTGAAACAGAACTCCGATGTTGAGTTATCCAAGAGCACTCCTATTTGTGGCAGGTGGTATTGACAACTGCAGCGCTCAGGTTTCACCAATAGGAGGCACCATGTTTAGAGGGGGTTGTTCAAGATTTGGGATAATTTTTTTTCTGTCTTTTTCTATATCCAGTGCCACTATTGCTAAGAGCCGTGTGCAGTATTGAGGCTCATCTGCATGTAAGTGAATGGGACAGAGCTGTAATACCCAACATAGTTTATGAAAAAAGTGGCACTGTTTTTTTGGGAAAAATATTTTTTGTCAAGAATTCTAAACATCCTCTTTAAATTAGGCCACTTCTGAAATACATATAAAGTGATCAAATGAACCATGTTGTGACAGGTAGACCAAGAATGGTACATTTGGTAATGTATATATATGGTGGCCTGTATGCCATCACTGTAAAGGATCAGGACACTTCTAGACCGATCAGTAAGTTCATTTTCATAGTGATATTCAGGTCTGACAGTCTCACAAAGTTCACTGAACAGAAGGGCTAACTTAAAGGTTACAACTTCCTTTTTACTATATAGTAAGATTAGTATTACGGTTACGGAGGTATTCTTCCCTAGGAGCATTATATCCTTACAGAGGTATCATAGGAAGAATACTCTACTACAGACCTTGATGTGATGACATACAGGGCCCTTATATATGGGCCTCGGCTATTTAATTTTAACTCTTATTTTATTTATGACAGGCTAGACCAGGAGTGCACCCATACATTACAGATAAAAAGTTATAAGACCGTTTAAGATGTCACAAAATACAATTTAACCATAGACTGTGTGCTTAATAATCAGAATTGTACATTCCACCAAAGTAACAGAACCTTGACTGGATCAATAGAGACTTCAGTACAACCCTAGTGAAACGATACCCAACTACTTAGTGGTCAACTATACAAACACAAATCTATTTAAACCTCTCGGCTGGTATGAATGGATATATGAATATATATATGTGTGTGTGTGATAGATAGATACAAATATTCATACACACACATGCATACACATACATATATCCATCCATACCAGCTAAGAGGTTTAAATAGAAGCAGAGAAATCCTGACATGTCAAGTTATTAGACTGCAAATACAATTATGTCCCGTACCTTTGCATTGCTGGTAGGAGGTCTTAATATTGTGCAGACAGAAAAGCTTAGGCTTACACACTTAGCACTAAAAGGTCTCCACAATGACAGGCCTGAAAGACTCCTGAGTATCACAAATTCCTCTTCTTAATTGTTTTACAGAAAGCCATCTGCTAAATAGTCTGATCTTATCTGGGTATTGCCCTATGACAGTTCCTTTTCTGGGTTTTATACAGCTTTGTATGAACTTTTCTCCAGTTGGTGATATCTCCACTTTCAGTCGGATCGTTACATATCTATCACATTATGTAAACATCATACAAATCTTATGCAACAATGTAACAACTACCATCACTTTAAGGCCTGGTCACACAAGACCGTTTTAGTGCAGTGATACAATAAAACTCGTGCTGTGTGAACCTAGCCTAGCTATAGTTATTGTCTTCTGGGGTCCAAGCTCTACCTATTTGTATAGAGGGATAGTAACACCTGTATACCAAGCTAGTTACATTGTAGAGGTCAAGATGCAATGAGGCGGCATCATTCCCCATCCAAGTATTAATATCTACACTCTCCAACATGTAACTACCAGCAGGGTCTTACCAGGATAATCACAATAGTGAATTCTTCTTTTCTCCAAGTCTGGGTTGTTTCTGCGATTGTAGCGGACTGGGTGGAGAGCTGTAGGCGCCATTGATACTGCTGCAGGTAAGCTGCTATTGTGAATGCCCATTTTGGAGGCAATGGTGGCTGCGTAGGAAGGTGGCGGGTTTAAACTCTGGAGGAGTTCTGCTTGCCGATCTGGGCTGCCAGGTTCTGAGCTGGGTGGTGATGGTGGGAAATAAGTGGCCTCCTGCTGTGACATGAACTGACCATGCATATTATAAGAACACTGGGGAATGCCCTGGAATTGCTTCATTGGGGGCTGTGATACAGGGGAGGGGAGCGTATTGAATCCGGATAATTCTGTAGACAGTGAAGCATTGCTAATAGAGTCCATCACCGGAGTCTGGCTTGTGGAGTTCAAGTCCATATCTGGTGAACTTAGGAGCTGGTATAACTGACCGTGCTGAGGGTTGACGGGAATCTGAATTTCTGGAGAAGGCAGCTCCTGTTTGATGTAAATGTTATTCAAATCTGGGTTTTGGTGGGAACTGAAGATGCTGGTAAACTCTGGAAGGGGCTGTGTAGCTGGAGCTTCAGTCTGATGGCTGAACACTGTAACAGGCTCGGTTTTAATGTGAGTGATCGGAGGCCTTTGAGACTTGTATAAGTTTGTTCGCAGGTGAGTGATGTCTGGAAGGAAGACATTCATGTTGATGCTGTAAGGCAGTCCATCACCGTCGTTACTGAAGAACTGGTCAATGCCCGATGCACTGTCTCTTCTGTATTTCTTTTGATCTTGCATGAGGTGTGCTGCAACTGGATTGGGTGTAAGGTACTTTTCCATTTCACATCTAGTCTGTGATTAACAAGAAATAAATACATTAGTGTTCATCACTTTCATTGCCATATGCAACCATACAGCAGATAGGACGCTAGTCCACAGTCATGCAAACACTCAATGCCCTGCTTAGATTTCAATTGGAAATAAATAATCTTGTAATCTGAACAAGCCATTTTTGCCGACGCTGCGCTCTCATTTATAATCCTTACCCAGATCCATATCAAGCAAGTCTCACAATTACAAGTGCTGCATTGTAGGCGGTGGGGGTTTGCAGGCTGATATTACCAGTACAGTCACCAGCTAAACATTTATCATGTACTCTTCAATGGACAAATGCTACATTCCCCCTAGCACTGTAAAATCTCTAGTCATTCCTAATCCCCTTAGCATTCACCAATATGAATCAGCTGACAAATGGAAAACAAGTGTAATAATTCACTTGAACAAACATAAGCCCAAGTCCCTTCCCACAGGTCCATCTCAGTGTACAATGGGCCTGCAGGGTGGCTTTTACAGCTGGTTATTGAGCCGGTGCCAGCAGCTTTCACATTAACAGGAAAATACTTGTAGATCGTTATTGTCAACATCACTTACACAAGGCCATACCAATATTAAACCACTGACGCCACCGTGACATATAGATCTCAGCAGTAGCCAGGTTACAGAAGAGGAGAGTGATCCTCCTAACCAGTAGTCACCAAAGCAAAGGGTTAATTGTTGTAAGCCAATACTGTTTGGTCACACAATCCATGACCACTTTACATACACCCGTATGATATAATAAGGCCATGTCATAATCAGCTAAATAGAGGCCATGAAGGGCCGGCCGCTCACTTTGTGGTTAGTCCGCTCTGATTTTAGCTCGCCCAGCTGTTGTTTGCATGTGGATCTGTCCCAGGCCAGTGTGTGTGTTGCATTTCTGCTGTGAAGCCTGTGTGGGGGCGAGAGGCAGCCAGTTGTTCCTATGCTACTATCCTAATTGCACACAGTCTGTGAGCCAGTGCCCATACTATGCCAGTCACCCTCTCCAGAGCCCAGTGCACTGGTAAATGATGTCCATAGCAATTACTGAGGTTGATACGTGAATAATGCACAACATTCAGGGATCGTCTATCATGTAATATCAGTATTAGAATACATAGAAAGATGTAAGTGTGCAGCCCCCTAGTGCACCTGACGCCACAGCGCACTTGTCCTGATGCTACTCCAGGCACTGCAAGCAGGAAGCACAGACAAGCAAGCAAGCAGTAAAAGCAGAGTATAGGCAGCAGAGGTAGTCTGGGCAGTAAAAGCAGAGTACAGGCAGCAGAGTATAGGCAGCAGAGGTAGTCTGGGCAGTAAAAGCAGAGTACAGGCAGCAGAGGTAGTCTGGGCAGTAAAAGCAGAGTATAGGCAGCAGAGGTAGTCTGGGCAGTAAAAGCAGAGTACAGGCAGCAGAGCTAGTCTGGGCAGTAAAAGCAGAGTACAGGCAGCAGAGGTAGTCTGGGCAGTAAAAGCAGAGTACAGGCAGCAGAGGTAGTCTGGGCAGTAAAAGCATGAGGTAAGGCAGCAGAGGTAGTCTGGGCATAAAAATCAGAGTACGCGCTCAGATGAAGTCTGGGCAGTAAAAGCAGAGTACAGGCAGTCAGAGTAGTCTGGGCAGTAAAAGCAGAGTACAGCAGCAGAGGTATCGCAACATGAGGTAGTCTGGGCAGTAAAACAGAGTACAGGCAGCGAGGTAAGCATCAATTGTAGTCTGGGCAGTAAAAAGCATAGTACAGGCAGCACAGTCAGCAGCATGAGTTAGTCTGGCAGAAAAAGCAGAGTACAGGGCAGCACAGGTAGTCTGGGCAGTAAAAGCAGAGTACAGGCAGCACAGGTAAGCAGCAGAGGTAGTCTGGGCAGTAAAAGCAGAGTACAGGCAGCACAGGTAGTCTGGGCAGTAAAAGCAGAGTACAGGCAGCACAGGTAAGGCACCATAGGAAGTCTGGGGCGTAAAAAAGCAGAGTACAGGCAGCAGAGGTAGTCTGGGCAGTAAAAGCAGAGTACAGGCAGCAGAGGTAAGCAGCAGAGGTAGTCTGGGCAGTAAAAGCAGAGTACAGGCAGCACAGGTAAGCAGCAGAGGTAGTCTGGGCAGTAAAAGCAGAGTACAGGCAGCACAGGTAAGCAGCAGAGGTAGTCTGGGAAGCTGGCACAGGCAGGTAAGCAGTACAGTAGGCGAGTAGTCTGCGCAGGTAAACACTACAGGGTGCAGTACAGTACGGGGGTAGTCTGCGCAGGTAAACACTACAGGGTGCAGTACAGTAGGTTGATAACACGGTGGCACAGACAGGGAAGTACTACAGGGCGCTGTCCAGGTAGGGATTGTTGTTCTCAGAAGGTGCCAGGCCAGGCATTACAGGGCGCGGTGTAGTAGGTGGGCAGTCCGAGCAGGCACCATCGCAGCAGTGATTATCCCGCACTACAGGGCGCAGCACAGTGATCAGTTCGCACTACAGGGCGCAGCACAGTGATCAGGGCGCAGCACAGTGATCAGTCCGCACTACAGGGCGCAGCACAGTGATCAGTCCGCACTACAGGGCGCAGCACAGTGATCATCCCGCTCAACACGGGCGAGTCACAGTGATCAGTCCGCACTACAGGGCGCAGCACAGTGGGCAGTCCGGGCAGGTGGCACCATCGCAGCGCTCCCGCTGCGGCACCTACCTGCACGATGTCATCAGGCAGCAGTCGGGGGCTCTTCAGGTCTTCTGTAAAGGGCGCTCCCCCACCCGCGGGGTCCCCTCTGCTCGCCAGCTGCCCCCCGTTCCCAATCACAGGCTTGAGCTGGGTGAAGACAGGTTCGTCCAGGCGGCCCAGCCGGGCACTCATGGTCAGCACCGTGGTGGCCATAGCGTCGGCTGGAGAGGAGCAGAGCAATGCCGTGCTGTGCGCTCAGGACGGGAGATGCTACCTGTTCAGGGTGTGGGCACGACTTTATTGCGGGGCAGGACAGCGGGACTGCTCCGAGCCTCATAGAGGCCAATGCGCGGGCCGGGGCGGGGCTGCAGTGTGTGGGCGGCGCGGAGAGCCCTCCTCTCACCCGCGCTGACTGGGATGTGTGGCGGGGTCTGCACAGGGGACAGTCCTATTGTAATGTGGAACATCTGGATGGTAATACACTGCTGCTCCTGCTCTACAGGGATGTGCTGCACTGCAATAGCTAACCACAACAGTGATATATACTGCACTGCAATAGCTAACCACAACAGTGATATATACTGCACTGCAATATCTACACACAACATAGTGATATATACTGTACTGCAATATCTACACACAACACAGTGATATATACTGCACTGCAATATCTACACACAACATACAGTGATATATACTGCACTGCAACATCTACACACAACATACAGTGATATATACTGCACTGCAATATCTAACCACAACAGTGATATATACTGCACTGCAATATCTACACACAACATACAGTGATATATACTGCACTGCAATATCTACACACAACATACAGTGATAAATACTGCACTGCAATATCTACACACAACATAGAGTGATAAATACTGCACTGCCTAACTCCACACCACAATACAGTGATATATACAGCACTGCAATATCTAACCACAACATAGTGATATATACTGCACTGCAATAATCAAACATAACAAACAGAGAAATACTGCAACTGCAATATTCAACACACAACATACAGTGACATATACTGCAATGCAATATCTACACCAGCATACAGTTGACATAACTCGCACTGCACATATCTACATCAACAACATACAGTGATATATACAAGCAACTGAGCAATATCTACACTACACACGGCCACCGTGCAGCAGTCAACAACCACAACAATACAGAGAATATATAACTGCACTGCAATATCTACACACAACATACAGTGATATATACTGCACTGCAATATCTACACACAACATACAGTGATATATACTGCACTGCAATATCTACACACAACATACAGTGATATATACTGCACTGCAATATCTACACACAACATACAGTGATATATACTGCACTGCAATATCTACACACAACATACAGTGATATATGCTCACTGCAATATCTACACACAACAAACAGTGAAATAACTGCTACCTGCAATATTCAACACATAACATACAGTGATATACTGCACTTCAGATGATCCAACACACAAACATACAGTGACATATACAGCACTTGCAATATCTACACACAACATAACAGTGAATATACTGCACTGCAATAGCTACACACACCATACATTGATATATACTGCACTGCAATATCTACACACAAAATACATGCTATATAAACTGCACGCAATATCTACACACAACATACAGTGATATATACTGCACTGCAATATCTACACACAACATACAGTGATATATACTGCACTGCAATATCTACACACAACATACAGTGATATATACTGCACTGCAATATCTACACACAACATACAGTGATATATACTGCACTGCAATATCTACACACAACATACAGTGATATATACTGCACTGCAATATCTACACACAACATACAGTGATATATACTGCACTGCAATATCAACACACAACATACAGTGAAATACTGCCTGCAATATCACACACAACAACAGTGATATATACTTCACTGCAATATCAACTACACAACAAACAGTGATATAACAGCACTGCAATATCAACACATAACCAAACAGTGTATATATACTGCCACTGCAATATCTACACACAACATACAGAGATATATACTGCACAGCAATATCTACACACAACATACAGTGAGATATATACTGCACAGCAATATCAACACATCAACATACAGTAGATATATAACTGCACTGTCAATATCTACACACAAACAACAGTTATATCTACTGCACTGCAATATCAACACATAACAATACAGTGATATATACAGCACTGCAATATCACGACACAACAAACATTGATAGATACAGTCTGCAATATCAACACACAAACATACATGTGATATATACTGCAGCTGCAATAAGTACACACAACATACATTGATAATATACTGCACTGCAATATCTACCACAACAGAGATATATCCAGCGACTGCCATATCAACACACAACATACAGTGATATAAACAGCACAGCAATATCACACACAACTTACAGTTATATATACTGACTGCAATATCAACACACACATAACAGTGATATATACCACGCACTGCAATATCACACACAACATACATATAATACTGCACTGCAATATCTACCACAACATAAATGATATATACTGCACTGCAAATATCAACACACAACATACAGTGATAAATACTGCCACTGCCAAAATCACACACAACATACAGTAGAATATACTGCACTGCAATATCTACACAAAACATACATTGATATATACAGCACTGCAATATCTACACACAACATACAGATATACTGCACTGCAATTATCTACACACAACAAACAGTGCTATATACTGCACTGCAATAGCAAACCACAACAAGAAATATACTGCACTGCAATATCTAACCACAACATAATGATAATACTACACTGCAATATCTAACCACAACAGTGATAATACTCACTGCAAAATCTACACAAACAACATACAGTGATATATACTGCACTGTCAATATAACACACAACAACAGTGAAACATACTGCACTGCAATCTATACACACAACATACAGTGATATATACTGCACTGCAATATCTACACACAACATACAGTGATATATACTGCACTGCAATATCTACACACAACATACAGTGATATATACTGCACTGCAATATCTACACACAACATACAGTGATATATACTGCACTGCAATATCTACACACAACATACAGTGATATATACTGTACTGCAATATCTACAAACAACATACCAGTGATATATACTGCACTTCAATAGACACACACACATACAGTGATATATAACTGCACTGCAATATCTACACACAACAGACAGTTGATAGTATGCTGCACTGCAATATCTACACACAACATACATTGATATATACTGCACTAGCAATATCTAACACATAACCATCCAGTGATATACCTCGCCCTGCAATTATCTACACACAACAACAGTGATATATACTGCACTGTCAAATTAGTCACACAACATACATTGATATATACTGCACTGCAATATCTACACACAACATACATTGATATATACTGCACTGAAATAGCTACACACAACATACAGTGATATATACTGCACTGCAATATCTACACACAACACAGTGATATATACTGCACTGCAATATCTACACACAACATACAGTGATATATACTGCACTGCACACAACATACAGTGATAAAAAAAGTCACTGCAATAGGCTACAACACACAACATACAGTGATATATACTGCACTGCAATATCTACACACAACATACAGTGATATATACTGCACTGCAATAGCTACACACAACATACAGTGATATATACTGCACTGCAATATCTACACACAACATACAGTGATATATACTGCACTGCAATATCTAACCACAACAGTGATATATACTGCACTGCAATATCTACACACAACATACAGTGATATAAACAGCACTGCAATATCTAACCACACAGTGGATATATACTGCAACTCTGGCAATAGCTCACACAACATACAGTATATATACTGACACTGCAATCTACTTACACACAACAAACAGTGATATATACTGCACTGCAATATCTACACACACCATACCGTGATATATACTGCACTGCAATAGCTACACAACATACCGTGATATATACTGCACTGCAATATCTACACACAACATACAAATGATATATACTGCACTGCAATATCTACACACAACATACAGTGATATATACTGCACTGAAATAGCTACACAACAACGTGATAATCTACTCGCACTGCGCAATATCTACACACAACATACAGTGATATTACGCACTCAATATCTACACACAACAAACAGTGATATATGCTTCACTGCAAAATCTACACACAACATACGTGAAAAATACTAGCACTGCAATATCTACACACAACATAGCAGTGATAATACTGTACAAGCATATCTACAAACAACATACAGTTGATATATACTGCACAGCAATATCAACACACAACATACAGTTATAAATACCCTGGCCACTGCAATAACATACACACAACATACAGTGATATATACTGCAACAGCAATATCTACACACAACATACAAGTGCTATATACTGACGCAATATCTACAAACAACATACAGTGAATATATACTGACCTGCAATATCTAGCACACAACATACAGTGATATATACTGCGCTGCAATATCTACACACAAAATACAGTGATATATACTGCCCTGCAATATCTCACACACATACAGTGATATATACTGCGAACTGAATAGCTACACAACATACAGTGCATATATACTGACTGCAAATATCTACAAACACAACATACAGTGTCAATATACTTACTGTGCAATATCACTACACACAACATACCAGTGATATATGCATCACTGCAATATCTACACACAACATACCAGTTATATAACACTGCACTGCAATAACTACACACAACAAACATAGAATATACTGTACTGCAATATCTACAAACAACATACAGTGATATTACTGCACTGCAATAACTACACACAACATACCAGTGATATAAACTGCACTGCAATAACAACACAGCCCCAAACACAACATACAGTGGAAATGATACTGCACTGCAATAACTACACACAAACATAAGTGATAATACTGCAGCTGGCAAAATCTACACAACAACATACAGATGATTATATAACTGAACCTAAGCAAAATCTACAAACAACAAACAGTTGATATATACTGCACTGTCAATATTTACACACAAACATACAGAGATATATACTGCACTGCAATATCTACAGACACAACAATACGTGATATATGCTGCACTGCAATATCTACACACAACATACAGTGATATATACTGCACTGCAATATCTACACATAACATACAGTGATATACTGCACTGCAATATCTACACACAACATACAGTGATATATACTGCACTGAAATAGCTACACAACATACATTGATATATAGCTGCCACAGCAAAAACTACACACAACATACAGTGATATATACTGCACTGAAATAGCTACACACAACAGACAGTGATATATACTGCACTGCAATATCTACACACAACACAGTGATATATACTGCACTGTAATATCTACACACAACACAGTGATATGTACTGCACTGCAATATCTACACACAACATACAGTGATATATACTGCACTGCAATAGCTACACACAACATACAGTGATATATACTGCACTGCAATATCTACACACAACATACATTGATATATACTGCACTGAAATAGCTACACACAACATACAGTGATATATACTGCACTGCAATATCTACACACAACATACAGTGATATATACTGCACTACAATATCTACACACAACATACAGATATATACTGCACTGCAATATCTACACACAACATACAGTGAGATATACTGCATCTTGCAATAACAACACACAACATACGTTATATATACTAGCACTGCAATATCTACACACAGCATACAGTGATATATACTGCACTGCAATATATACACACAACATAGAGTGATATATACTGCACTGCAAAAACTACAACACAACATACAGTGATATATCCTGCACCTGCATATCTACACACAACATACAGTGATATATACTTTACTGCAATATCTACAACAACATACAGTGATATATACTGCACTGCAATATCTACACACAACATACAGTGAAATATAATGCACTGCAATATCTACACACAACATACAGTGATAATATCCTGCACCTGCAATATCTTACACACAAATACAGTGATAAATACTGCACTGCAATATCTACACAAACATACATATATATACTGCACTGCAATACTACACACAACATACAGTGATATAACTGCGACTAGCAAAACTACACCACAACATACAGTGAAATCTACCTGCACTGCAATATCTACACACAACATACATAGATAAATACTACTGCACTGAATAGCTACACAACGCAACATACAAAGTGGAAAAATACTGCACGCAATATCTACACACAACACAGGAAATATACGCCCTGAATACTCACAAACAAAAGTGAATTTACTGACTGCAAAAAACAAACCCCCAACAAACAGGATATAAATCACGCAAAACTACAAAAAAATACAGTGAATAATTTTCTGCACTGCAATATCTAACACAAAACATACAGTGATATATACTGAAATGAAAAAGCTACAAAAACAACAGGATAATACTGCACTGAATACTACACACAACAAAAAAAAGGAATATAACTGCACTAAAAACTACCCAAAAAACAGGGTATTACTGCACTGCAATATCTACACAAACATCCCCTGATATATCGCAAAGCAAAACACACACAAAAAACAGTGAAATTCTGCTTGCAATACCAAAACAACCCAAAGTGTTTTCGCACTGAAATACTAACACCCCAAACAGTATATATACTCACTCAATACTACACAAAAAAAAACAGTGATATAAATGCAATACAACCCCCAACAGGGGAATAAAAGCCCCACTTTCAATATCTACCACAACATCAGTGATATTTTCGCAATGAAATCCAACACAAACATACAGTGATAAAACGCACGAAAAACACACACAAAACATGAAATTCTGCACGAATATCTACACACCCAACACTGATTTTTAAATGCACGCAATATCTACACACAACATACAGTGAAAAATTTTCGCACTGCAATATTACACACAAAATCCCTGATATTTTCTGAATTTTCAATACAAAACACAACAAACAGGATAATAAAATGCACTGCAAAAATCTACAAAACATCAGTATATATTTTTCACTGAAAATTTTTTCACACAACATACGTGAAATACTGCATGAAATCACACACAACATAAGTGGGTAATATGCACCAAAAAAACAAAAAAAAAAGATATATTGCACTCAAATTTAAAACCAGGATATAAATTTTCCTCAAATCTCCCAAAAACGTGTTTACTCATTTGGGGAATATTTAAACACCAACATCCCTGTTTCGACTGAAATCACCAAAAAACCCAAGGGGTTTAAACACGCAATTTCCAAAAACTAATGGAAATCGCAAAGCAAACACCCAACAACAAAAATTTAACTGCAATGAAACTAACCACACAAACATTGAAATATACTGCTGCAATATCCTGTCAACACAACATACGCAGTGATATATGCTGCACTCTGCAATATCTACCACAACATGACATGTGATGAATATACTGCAGTGCAGATATCTATCACAGACAACATACGCATAAGGGGGGGATAAAATAATTGTTTTTTTAAAAAAATCAAAAAATCGGGATTTTTTTATTTAAGATCGGCTTGATTTTCAATAAACATGCTTTTTGAGGAAAATATTTTAACCAAAAAAAAAAAAAGAAAAAATCCAACAGGTTCTTCATCTTGAGTTAAAGCATGAGTTGTCTTATCAGTAGAATTAAGGTGTATTATGTGTAAAATTTCGCACAATTGCCATGTCTTCCAGAGGTTTCTGTACGGATTTATGGGCGAAAGTGGGGAGTTTCACTCTCCTATAATTATATCACCGACGTCGCTTTACTTACTGCTGTTCTCAAGAAACTGAATTTTGACACCGCAGAAGGTACCAGCCTCTTCTTCACTGCAAAAATATGTTATCAACAAGAACTGATGTGAGAGAAAAGACCTTTATAATCCTATTGTTCTTACAACTTTGCAATTACAGAGATCAAACAACCTTCAGTTGACCAAGTCCAAAGAAGTTAGACAATATGTATTTCTGATTGTTTGGAGTGGATTAGATCTGCCACTCTAAGCACAAGAAGAAATTGATAATTAAGTAGTGAGGCTGGAGGAAAGGGAAAGCAGACAAGAAAATGAAAGTTGAAATGTTGGAGCACAATCTGACAGATAGCCACAGACAGGACAATGTCTGGATCTGTTTGTGGTGTACGATTGATGGTTTAGTTACATTCATTACCTTATAAAAGGCAAGCAGCCTGTTAAAAGAGACCCAGTTTTGGGAATTATTTTAATGAAGCTCTATCGCCTATCGTAAGGCAGGGCATGCGTGAAACGATGCAACAAGCGAGCTGCAGAGGACATATGTGGTGGCTTGAGGCGAATGAGAGCAACATCATGAGAAGTGCGGGGATAAGATGACAAAGTGGGAAACACTTGCCTGAACAGGCAGGATTCTTCTAGGGTTGGTAAACACATTTTTATTGAATCCTATTTCTAAAAGACTGAACTGTCAATGTGTGAGAATAATTATATTTCTTAATATTATGCATGTTACTGTCATTTGGTACAGTTATGATGAAGACAAACAACTATTCGTTTGTAGGCAGTGGTTCGTGTTGTGTACAATAAGCCAGAAATAATATGTATAAACAATAAAAACAAGCAAATTGTCTTTTGTTGTTTATGGGGAATTCCAGATGGATTCTGCGAAAAACTATCACCTCCAAGTATCACCATATCTACTGTATCAGCAGTTTCAGACGTTATCCATCCAGGATAGTGCTTCATTAGCAGGCAACAACATCGCGATCAGACACCCACAGCACTATATCGCTCACCATCACCTCAAAGGAAAGAAATACTCTCTTTACCTCCTGGAACCTCCTAGATAGGTTGTGTTAAGAACTAGCAGATTAGAAAAGAGTTGATTGATGAAAAAATTGACCAGTTTATTTATGAACGAACATCTACTTTCCGTTACTGATCTGTGAACCCACATTTCATTAATATGGTTCAGTCACTGAGACCAGGGACTGTCACCCCAGCAGAGCTGATGTTGCTAGGGAAATCTGATCACGTTGTATGACAGAGAAATGGTAGCAATGGTGCAAACAGTTTGGAGGGGTAACAATTGTTACACCTACGTGATTTGATGGGTGGAGTAATGGTCCACAATGATTCTATTGTATGTGCTTGTTATAACAACAGAGGAAGGTAAGAAGTTTCCTTAACAAACAATAGCAATTCAGAAAATTCTGCACAACTCAGCGCAGAATACTTACAAAAGTTCGGCAGTAAACAGCATTATAAACGACATGTGAACAATACAAAATTCAAATGTCTAGTAACGCTGTTTGGTCACTGACAATGCTGCAAACGTACCAAGAATGAGAGAAAGAGATTTAGAGAGCAGGGAGGAATACAAAGTGCTAATAAACTATGTTTGCAGTGCTCTTGCTGCCACCTTTAGCAAAGCTTAAGTGTTTGAAATAAAGGTAATGTTGTGAGAATGCTAAATACTTCGTAATAAATCAGTTTTCTGCAGCCAGCTTGAAAGGAATGGGCTTTTGGGACCAAGCTAAAAAAAAAAATTAAAGCTCCTCACAAGATGTTAGATGGAACACTCTGTGGTGGACTGTTATTTGAGCAGTGATATCAAAAATGGCCTATTCTGCGGGACACTTTGTGAAGATAATCGAGATAAATAGATGGCACTGTCACGGCCCAAAATCCTCAATATTGGGGCACTAAGTGGAAAATGTTGCACATTGCTGAGATTCCTGAAACCCCATCTCTCACTACGCTATTTAAACAAATCTTACTGCTAGAACATATACATAGCTGTCTTTATTAGGATGCATGATTGAATTTGGATGGGAAACCTAGGAGGGTGAACCACTTAAAACAGATACTACAACTCATGGATGAATTCAAATTACAAGCAGTAAAACAAACGAAATGGGACATGCCTGACGCCTGCTCATTTTTTGGCAAATATTGTCATATTCCAATATAAGGGTCAAAACCTAGTGCTGAGGAGAGGAGTTTAGCTGGACAGTGGGTATCTCAGGCAATCATCCATCTTTAATCGACACACTATAATAAAGACTTCATGAAGCTAAGGGGAGAACATTCAAAAGAAATATATGTTTGCTGAAGATATTATAAGGAAAGGTTCACTATCGCAGTAAATGTGTGGAAGACCTCAGTTAGAAGCTCTGGGATTTATAGAGACTGTTCTATGATACATGATTTACACTTTTAAACAGCTAGTTAGCCTTCTTCTGCAGGCGTTGAAAGAAGATATTATCTCTTCCTTTGGGACTCATTATTCAAATTGAGAAATCGGTTGGGAACCAAATGAAAGAGTAGGAAAGCTTGTTTTTCTTTTCCAGATTATGTAATAGGAACAAAGAAGAATGATGATGATAGAAGATGACGGACAAGTGAGCTACAGAGGGACAGAAGGGACAGTAGTATTTAAGTTTTTTCATGTGTCCGCTGGTGACAGTTAGAGTTTCTTAAAATATTTAATATATTGGTTTAGACTCAAATTAGTTAACAAAGTCTGATGGAGATTGTTTGTGTAAGCATTAACTTATGTGTAATGTTTGTTATGTTCAGTTGAATAAATCTATTTTTATACTTGTTATTAAAGTAGTCAGGATTGTTTTTCTCACTTCTCAGATATCAACAGAACAAGTTGAGTTGTCCAAAAGATGGAATGAGTTAACCATTAACTGGGGGAAAAAGTAATATTAAAAAGGGATTCTAAAAAACTTACATCTTACTTGCATGTTAAAATTGACACAGAAACTCGTTTAGGTAGAAAACTTTGATTTTAATATCAACTGATTTAAAATCAAGCCTTACTGACTGTTGTGATTTAAATCGTGATTTAAATCCGTTGATCTTAATTCAGTTGAGTTTTAAATCAAATCCACCTGCAGTGATTATTATAATGGTACGGCAATATCTAACACCATAATTACCAGTGATATATACCTGCACTGCATCATCTAATACAAAACTTTCAGTGATTATTACTTGCACTCCATGATAATCCACTACACCAACTTTGAGGTTGCTGCATCTGCAATATCTAACCACATCATACAGTGATATATACTGCACTGCAATATCTACACACAACATACAGTGATATATAATAGCACTCGGGCAAAACTTCTAACCCAGCAACATAATGAAATACTACACTGCCAATATCTAACTCCACAAACATTGAGACTATATACTGCACTGCAAATTACTACACACAACTACATGTGAAGAATATAATACACTGCAATATCCTACACACTAGCATACAGTGGATTTATATGCGCTGCAACATCTACACACAACATACAGTAATATGTACTGGACTGCAATGCCTACAGTTATATATACTGCAATGTAATACACACAAACTACAGTGATGCATAGCACACTGCAATACCTACAGTGATAATATACCACACTGCAATACCTACACACAACATACAGTAATATGTACTAAAACTCGACAATATCTAACCACCTCATCTTAGTGATATTATAATTCAATATTGCATTTGTACAGTGTATATGTAAATGCACTGCAACATCTACATAACACATACGATGCTGTAATAGCACAACTGGAAATACTACAGTGATATACACTACACTGCAATATCTAAACACAAACTATGACAGTGATATTGTACTTGCATTGCAATACTACAAACAAACATATCTCACTGTGTGTTGTGTGTGATTGTATTTGTCAATGCACTGCAATGCAATACAAGTTATATTGTAATGCACTGTAATAAACACAAACTACTGTGATGTATAGCGCACTGCAGTACCTACAGTAATATGCACTACATTGCAACACCTACATACATACTACAGTGGCATATACTGCACTGCAATGCCTATGGTGAAATATATTGCACTGCATTATAAAACAACAAAACAGTGATTATACTGCACTCTGGGGCTACTAGAATAGAGAAAGTCTGGGCACCATTAGCAATACTTTTGGATGGGCCCCTCTTATCCACCACCTTTTCAGTATAAACACGCCTGAAATTCATAAATGACAACCCAAGAAAAGATAGGAAAATTATGTTATGAGACAACCCCTCTTAAGTCATGCAGTTACTAGAGTACTACATTGAGTGAAATAACCTCGCCTACATTTCACATCATACTGCTACAAAATAAATCCACATATACCCAGAAGACTACATTTAACAATAGCCTCCTACATACCATCTGGACCTGGGATTTATCTGCCAGAACATTGACCTCCAAAAATTTCCACCCAAGAGTGAGTGATATATTATTAAAAAAAACCCCCCGCCCTATTTTATTTACGGAATGAGATAAGTAATACAAGGACCAATATTGACACCATATAGTGTCTGGCAAATACCAGGTTGCACCCCGACAGAACTGTCTATTACCTCAATACAGTGGGACATATAGCGGTAGATACCATGTGTAAACAAGGTTCTGCCAGACTGGTAGTATTACTTTACCATATAGTGACAGATAAGAGATGGTAGAGTATCAGTGTACACAGGTGTTCTAAGGATGATAGATTAAATCCACTACAGTAAAAAATATAGTGGAGAGATACCCAGGGTTTCACAAGTAGTACTCTGCAGACATATAAGTGATTACAGTGCAGTTACATCTTGTGACTCACAGGTGACGTCTTTTGTTCTGCATCTGGTGCAGACCACCATGATGACTTCTGGCCACCACTCGTCCCTGCAGATTTGGAAACAAATATCTTAGAATCCTCACTCACCTCACAGCACCTCCTTCACCGTCCCCCAACTCTGTACAGAGGTGGCATAACGGGTACAGGCCATAGCTTAGAGGCCCAGTCTCCTAGAGGGGAGGAACAGAGGATTCACCCCCTGGAGATTGTGTTACAGCTATGGCCTGTACCCCTTAGAATAATGTTAGCAGGTAGACCCCCATTAAATAGGTTGGTAGGCCCTAGGTAGGTAGGGTTGTAGGCTCCAGGTAGGTAGGTAGGCAGTAGTTTGGCCACAGGTAGGTAGGCAGTACATAGGCCTCAAGTAGGTATGCCACATGAAGGTAGGTAGATTGATTCTAGGTAGGTAGGCAGTAGTTAGGCCCCAGGTAGCTAAGTACACTGTTTCTAGGTCCCAGATAGCTAGGTATGCTGTAGGTGGGTCACAGGTAGTGTGTAGGTGGGCCCCAGGTAGCTAGGTAGATAGGCTATAGGTGGGGCCCACATATGTAGGTAGGAAGGTAAATAAGCTATAGGGGGCCGTAAATAGAAAAGCAGGCTTTAGGTAGGCTATAGAGGGCCCATATAGGTTGGCAGGGTTTAGGTAGGCTATAGAGGCCATTTAGATAGGCAGGGTTTAGGAAGGCAATAGGGACCATATAGGTAGGCAGGCAGGGTTTAGGTAGGCTATAGAGGCCATTTAGGTAGACAGGGGTTAGGTAGGCAATAGGGACCATATAGGTAGGCAGGCAGGGTTTAGGTAGGTTAAGCCCATTTAGGTAACAGAGGTAGGTAGGCAGTAGTTAGGGACAGTATAGTAGGCAGACAAGGGCTTAGTAGGAAGGGCCAATGGGAGTAGGCTAGATTGGTTAGGTAGGCATAGAGGCCATTTAGCTAAACAGGTGTTGCTAGGTAGCAATAGGGACCATAGGTGGGCACAGGGTGTTAGGTAGGCATATAGGGAGGCCTATAGGTGGCCAGTAGGGGTAAATAAGTCTTAGCGGCCCCTTTAAATAGAAAAGAGGCTTTAGGTAGGCTATAGAGGGGCCCAAATTGTGGCAGGGGTTTAGGTAGGCAACAGGGCCATATAGGTAGGCAGACTAGGCAATTAGGGACCCTTAGTGT
The DNA here is from genome assembly GCA_025379985.1 of Phyllomedusa bahiana. Classification (NCBI taxonomy): domain Eukaryota; kingdom Metazoa; phylum Chordata; class Amphibia; order Anura; family Hylidae; genus Phyllomedusa; species Phyllomedusa bahiana. Next base: position 179,945 of record JAODAL010000753.1, read on the forward strand.
AAAATAGCTATAAAGGACAATAATTTCGTTTTCCAAGACCATAGGGACCATGAGCCAACCAATCTCTGTGGGTTAGGCCTTTGTGCAGACAGGGTAATGATGTCATGGCACCTCAACGGGAGCACGGGCAGCTTGGTAGGCTTAAGGGGGCCTTAGGTATCAGGCAGGTATAGGTAGGTTATAGCTCTGCTAAGACTGGGCAGTTGTATGATAACCCTGGACAGGCAGGGTTAGGTATTGCTATAGTTGCCTACTGGGCCCAGGGTTTGGACTACAGGTTAGAGATTTAGTAGCTAGCAGCTGCAACGGGGCCCACGACTACCCCGGTAGTTCTACCCCTGACTGCACTTTAATACCTACAATGATATGTACTGCACTATAATACAGGCCACCCCTCGCCACACAGGTATTCCGCCCTCCTCGCCCCTCGCCACACAGCTGCATCGCTGGGTAACACAGACATGCAATGACATTTTCGCGACGCTTCCTGTACTAGTCTAAAAGAAATGGGAATCTAGCAAGAGAACAAAGAGTGACTTTTAATGACTATATTTACTATTTTGGCATAGGCAAACTTAAACTCTATCAGTTCTCAATCTATAAAGCACTAAAACTTAACTTTATTATGTATAACATTTAACCTCAATACACACTATTTAAAAACCTGATTTCTAACCTCTCAATTTGTCCCCCTTTTTAATAGTGAAGGAATAACTCCTTTTCTATTATCAAGTCTAGTGGAACACCACCTATTAGCAGGGAAACCCTATATATACAGTGATTTGCTATCTCCAAAAAGGAATCCAAAACATCTTACTTGGGCAGTCATCCCTAATCTGATGGGCATGAAACATATAAGGTTTCCTTGTGGGACCCTCTGCAGCGGGTAACACAGTAGAAAGAGGTATAAAATCACAAATTAAAATGTCATGCCTGACCTCCCCAACATGTTTCACCAGCTAACTGGCTTCATCAGGGGATAGAGGTCCGGTCACTAAATGTAATTGCAATGTAATCACTTATACAACTGCAGAGCCTGTGTACAACTGCTATCTACCACTACCGGCATATGGTCACTGTATGGTGGTAATAGTGGTCTTAGTGTAATGGTTTATATTCAGTAACAGTGCAATGGTATAATTCAAACAGTTTACGGTGGTAAGATGTGGTCATGATGTGGCAGTATTCTTTGGTCCTTGTATATTGTTGTCATTGGTATTATTGGTCTTGGTATACCGGTTTGGTCAGTAACTTTATGATGGTATTAGTCACTGTGTATATACAGTAAATACTTGTATATATACTGACCTGCAGAATACAGATAACATGTCAATTAAACTGTTCAGCATAAACTCCATCAAAAACTAAACCCATAAAACAAAAGGCACAATTGCATTTTTTTTTTCTGTTCAACACACAACATTTTAGCAGTATGTTTTTTTGGGGGGAGAAGGAGGAGGTGGTCAGCAAAATGGACAGACACTTCAGTTGTATAACTTGTTTTTCTTTGGCCCATTTGAAATGAATTTTCTTTTATAGGACAATTCCTTTTAATAGAAATAATTTTCTACAGCGCACTACACCGCAGACATTCGTCATGCCAAGTAGGGAACCTGTCCTTGAAAAGAATGAGTCCACAGACGGTGTCTAGGAGTAGGGGGCCCCAAATTGAAGTTTTGCACCCGTGAAATATACTACACTACAATACCTTGACACAGCCTACAGTGATAAAAACTACCCCTTAATGCCTGAATACAACTTGCAGTGATAAATATTATACCTTAAAATCCCATACACAAAATACAGTGATATAAAATACACCTTAATACCTACACACAACATACAGTGATATATACTGCACTGCAATACCTACACACAACATACAGTGACATATACTACACTGCAATACCTACACATAGACTAAAATGATATATAAAGCACTGCAATACCTACACACAACATAACATGATATATACTGCATTGCAAAACTTATGCACAGCATACAGTGATATAAACTACCCCTTAATGTCTGGACACAACTTACAGTGATATACATTACACCTTAATATCTCATACACAACCTACAGTGATATAAACTACACCTTAATACCTACACAGAACATACAGTGAAATATACTACACTGCAATACCTACACACAGACTACATGGATATATACTTGCACTGCATTACCTACACACAACATACAGTGATATATACTGCACTGCAATACCTACACGCAACATAACATGATATATACTGCACTGCAATACCTACACACAACATAACTTGATATATACTGCACTGCAAAACTTACACACAGCCTACAGTGATATAAACTACCCCTCAATGTCTGGACACAACTTACAATGTGATATAAACTACACCTTAATACCTACACACAGCTTACAGTGATATAGACTGCACTGCAACCTACAGTGATATAATGACATAACTCCCCCTTAAAGGGGTAGTCCATGTACATACTTTATTGATATACATTAAAAACTGAATAATAATGATGCACTCAAAGAATAATCAAAGAGGCATAAACCACCTTATAAATCCTAAATCCTCTTAAACAACAGTCCAGGACCCTATTTTACCAACATTATCCCAGATAAAGTATATCTGAAAGTACTCACAGTTCTGTAGTCCAACTTCCACAGACCTCACAAATGGTGCAGGGATAAGCAGAAAGGATCCAAAAAGCTGGGTAACAAGGAAATACAATATAGTAGCCCTATTGTATACCTATCAAAGGAGGAGCACCCGTCCTGATAAAGGATGACCCCTCCTAGGCCTTCACATAGTACAAAACAGGATTAACCTTACACCAGCTATAAAGATACATGCATACACATATATAAAAAAAAAGGAAATTATTGAAAAGTCCCGACGCGTTTCCCCAGAATAACTGGTTCATCAGGGGACAAAAAACAAACAAAAACAAGACACAAAAGCCACCAGAAATGGAAGCGATAGTAAGGTGGTAGCCACTTGATATATTGATGATTGGAACTACTACCCCATTAATACATACTCAGAGCCTACAGTGATATACACTACACCTTAATACCTACACACAACCTACAGACATATACACTGCACTGCAATGCCTACATACAGCTTACTGTCATCGATAATGCAATGCAACACTTACCCAGAGACTATACTGATACACACTGCACAGCAACACCTACACACAACCTATAAATATATAAACTACACTTTGAAATCTACATACAACCTACAATGATATACACTGCACAATATCTAAACACAACATACAGTCCTATATACTGCACTGCAATACCTACATAGAAACTACAGTTCTATATACTGCACTGCAATACCTACATACAACCTACAGTCCTATATACTGTACTGCAATACCTACATACAATCTACAGTCCTAAATACTGCACTGCAATACCTACATACAACTTACAATGATATACACTGCACAAAAACTACCACACAACTGACTGCACACACCTACCCAGAGCCTATATTGATATATATTACAATGCAACACCTACACACAACCTGTAGATATATAAACTACACTTTAATATCTACATACAATCTACAGTGATAAACAATGTACAATATCTACACACAACCTACAGTCTTATATACTGCACTGCAATAAATACATTCAACCTACAATGATATACACAGCACAATAACTAAACACAACTTACTGTCATAGGTACTGCACTGCAACACCTACCCAGAGCCTATATTAATATACAATGCACTGCAACACCAACACACAACCTATAGATATATAAACTACACTTTGATATTTACATAAAACCTATAATGATATACACTGCACAATAGCTACACAATTTACAGCTATATACATATTGGACTGAAATACCTACATACAACCTTCAATGATATACACTGCACAATAACTGCACACACCGTACTGTCATAGATACTATATTGCAACACTTACCTATATTGATATACATTGCACTGCAACACCTACACACAATCTGAAGATATATAAACTACACTTTAATATCCACATACAATCTACAATGGTATACATTGCACAAAATCTACACACAACTTACAGTCATATACGATGCACTGCCATGTCTACACACAACCAACCGCCAAATATACTGCACCGCAAACACCTACATACCGCCTATAGTGATATACACTGCACAATATCTACAAACAACCTATAGTCATATACAATGCACTGCTATATCTACACACATCCTGCTGTGATATAAATTACATTTTAACACCATTACACAACCTACAGTTATATAAATTATACCTTCATACCTACACACTGACTACAGTCATATACACTGTACTGCAATATTTACACTCAATGTAGAGTGATATAAACTATACTCAATACTTTCCCACTGTCTCCACTGATATACACTTCACTTTCATACATCACACACCCTATAGTAAAATGCAGTGCACAGATGTGGTACCATTATATTTATTAATGATGGCTAATACAACACCATACAATTCACCATACAGTATACTGTATACTAATGTGTGTAATAAACCCTGTTTTAATAGCGATATGCAGAGATGCTCTGTCATCAGTCTCTGACGGTTTTCTCTTTTCTCCTGGTATTAGTGGAATGGGACATCATGTCTGCAGGCACTGAGGGCGGCATGTATGAAATTTGATGTGTAAATGCCCAATTTCATGCGCATAATAAAAGCCTAGAATGCGCCTGATTTATGAACCCACTCTACAACGCGTCATAAATCAGGTGCATTCTAGCTCTAGTATAACATTTCTGCCTCAGGTATACCACTTTGAAAGTGTTATACCTGTTCCAGCTGTAATGTGTCTAGAATTGCTGTAGTGCAGCTATAAATCTATAGCTTCGCTACGGTTTTAGTGCGCCCCGCCCCCGAAATCAAGCGCATTACAAAGTGCCACTTGCGCTCTGTAATGCGCCTGATAATGGTGTACAGGAGGGATTTGAGTGAAGCAAATGTGGCTGCGTCTGATATTGGGCTGAAAAGACGCTGGATATATGCCGCATCCTCGTTCATACATGCTGCCCTGATTGTCACTAGTCACATCCCATTGATTGACATCATTGTTCAGAAGTGAGCGTTTCAAGGTTTTTTGGGATATTTTAAGGTTTATTGAGATATTATTTTTAAGTTATGTAGCTTGGGGTTAACATACACAAAAACACACAAAAGACAAACAAAGAACTAGCAAAATAATGAAGAGATAGTAGTTAAATTATGGTGTAAGCTGCAATCTAACATGTTGGGCATGGTTGACATCTGCATCGAAGGTTCTATTCTGTCGCAGATTCCATTACACATGACAAAACAATAGAGCAGCACGCTGTACTGTTTTTTTCCATCAAAACTCCACTGGAGTCAATAGGGTCCATTGGGCGCTGGCCATGTCCATCTTTAAACAAATATAGTTCCACCTATGTGATGGAGGTTCCGAAAGCACCCTCCAACACAGATGTCAAACAGGCCTTATTTACATTAAGCCTAAAAATAATTAAGGCAAATACATTAAGATTATTGTTAACATTATATAAACATTGTAACCTGTTTTTATTTCTAATGCACAGTGATACTGACATATATAATAATACATTTACATTGTTACAATTGGAATCATTATTATTACAAAGCATTCATACTTTGGATAATATTTATTTATTTAGAATCCTATAACCATATTATAACAACTCCATATAATATATAAGGACATTATAACAATTGTATATAAATGTATATGTATAATTATATATATTATAATTTTACATTGTATTATGGAAAGTATATTTTGTATCAGAATCTTTGCTATAGGTGTATCGGTAAAATTCTGAATATATCTGAAAACCTGTACCATCTAACTGTAACGGCTATGGAGAAGTGGATCCTCTGAGCCACCGCAAGCGGTGGTATAAGCCATGCCGGGGAGCAGAATCTAAATAGGACCCGGTGTGCACCAGAGCCCGCCGCAAGGCAGGTTGGGCTTGCTGCGGCGGGGGTTCTACCAGATTGCGACTTACTTGCGGTGACAGCCGAGGAGCAGTGTGATACAGAATCGTAGTTGGGGACAGGCAGGAAGGTCAGGACAAGCGGCAAAGGTTAGTGGTCAAGGGACGGAGGCAAACGGTGTGGTACACAGTATAACTAGGAAACAACTTGGGATTGCTTTCTTGCAAGGCACTATTGAGCTGTCAAAGGAGAGAGGAAGAGGCAGGGTTAAATAGGGTCAGCGCCCGGCGCAGACCAATCACCGGTGTGCTGATCCTTTAAATCTAGCAGAGCGACAGCCCATAGAGAGAGAGCGAGGAGCAAGGCAAGGTGAGTAACTTGGACTGGGATTAGCGCCACCCACCGCGGCAGGGGTCCGAGTATACCCGCAACCCGCAGCATGGGTAGCGGCGGCACTCGTATCAGTACCCCACCCTTTGGAATTTCACTGTTTCTTGACTGGAAAATTTCAGCACCAACTCACGGTCCAGGATGTTGTCCTCCGGCTCCCTCCACTTGGCATGGCACCACCCACGGAAGAACCAGAAGAACTGCTGAAGAAGAAAAGGGTCGTACATAAAACGTATGTAACGCCCCCACTTGAAGGAACCAGAGTTCAGTACAGAATTGGACCGAGTCACTGAGAAGCTCCCCACTGACTGAGGAGATGGCCAGAGGCGAACCACCAGGAGATAATATTTAGACACCAGGGCAGCGTACATGAAATTCCCGGCAGATCCAAAGTCCAGGAGAGCTGCATCTTAGAATCGGATTCCAGAACTGGTCACAATTTGTAACGGCAATGGTCAAACGTGGAGAGGAATTGTTCACACCTAGGGACGCCTCTTCCACATAGCCTAATTGTGTGCGTTTTCTGGACGTTATGGATGTTGCGGACAGCCCATGCGGTAATGTTTAGAGCCAGCACAGAGGCACAGGTTCTCCTCACGCCATCGGGACAGCTCTTGCAGAGTCAGGTGGGCTCTGTCCACTTGCATGGCCTCGTCGGTGGGCAGCAGGGAGGATGGCAGTGGAGGCCTTTAAAATGCCAGAGCAAGACTGGGTAGACGACGTGTCCTGGCCGTTTCACGCTCTTGATGGAGCTCCTCCTGCCTCTACAAGAAGTGTACGACAATCCGAGTGGCCAGGTGGATAAGGTAACTGAGGGTAGAAGGGGGGTCTCAGGTAGATAGGGCATCCTTGATCTGGCTGGAGAGGCCCTTCTTGAAGGTCGCACTCAATGCCACATTGTTCCAGGATAATTCTGAGGCCAGAGTACGCAATTGCACTGCGTATTCGCCTACGGAAGGTTCCCCTTGGTGCAGGTTTAGTAAGGTGGTTTTGGCAGAAGAGGCTCGTGCTGGTTCCTCAAAGATGCTGTGGAATGAACTGAAGAACATGATGAGGTTGGCAGTGACTGGATCATCTCTGTCCCAGGTAGGAGTAGCCTAGGCCAGGGCTTTCCAAGAGAGGAGGCTGATCACCAAAGCCACCTTAGACATTTCAGTATTAGTTTCACATGCAGGGAGCACTGGGAGATGAAACCCCCGCAGGCCTTGGGGTCCCCATCGAACTTCATTGGCATAGAAAGTCAAAACTTAGAGCCGACGGACAACGTAGGAGCCGATGATGCAGAGGAAGCCACTGAAGATGGCTGCTGCTGTTGAGTGGAGAGGCCACAGACAGAGAGCGAGCAGCGAGGCAAAGTGAGTAACTGGGACCGGGACTAGCGCCGCGGGTGCGTCTGCAACATGGCATGCAGCACGAGTGCGCCCACAACCCGCAGCATTGTTAGCGGGGGTACTCATAACACTAACAAAGCTAAAATCTGTAAATAACCTGATTCTTTTTCAGTTTTTCTGAACAACTTGCAATAAATGGTATCAGGAACATTTAATATTAAACAAATCTTCAATTTTGTGCAGAATTTGAAAGAGAAAAAAATTAAAACTTAAAATTAAAAGAAATTAAGGGCGACATGTATGTATTCGAATGCGTATTTTTTTTATACTTGGCCCGACAAACCAATTCTTAATAGATATAGAAGAGTGTAGAATACGACAGTATGAAGATTTTTGGCGCATTACATAGAGCTTAGTGCGCCAAACTTCTGTCAAAGTTCGGCGTATTACACTCTACTCCCATACAATGTTTGGCGCATTAAGCTCTATGCAATTCGCCACACGTGGTATGGGCATGGAGTGTAATGTGCCGACATTTGAGAGACTATGAAGGAAGGGCTTCAAAGTGAATTTTTGCATTCATTTTATTCAGTGTATTTAAAGCACTGGAATTGTAAAGAAAGTAGTTTTTGTGCGATTAAAAAAATGGGGGTCTAAAGTTCAAAAAGGCCTTTGCCTTGTGGGGGTTTGGGCATTAAAGAAACTTTGGTGATTTTTATTTTAGCCCCAAACAGTATAAAGGCACAAAATAGGGTGGAATTTAAAAAAAAGTTTATTCGGAATTTGCCTTTTCAGTGCTATAAACAATGGAGTTTATTAGCCCTTTGGGGGACCTCAGGTCCCCGCAAAAAACCTTTTTCCCCTTGGAATGGATCATCTATGGGAGGATTTTAGAGCGACATGTAAAGAAAAAGAATGCCCCATTGTATATTTTTAAACCCCGGCGGGACTTCAAAATTTGGGGGTTATAAAGTGCCCAAAGGAAATTCTGCTGGAAAGGTTTTGAGATTTAAAAAATGGTTTATCTTAAATGGGAAATTTTGTTTTTTTTCATAGAATGCCCCCTGATTTATGACCCCCCCGTAGAACAGGTTTATTTCGGCGCATTCTACTGTATTTTATGCGAAAAAATGGTGCCTGGGGGACCAAAAAATTTTTTACATGTCGCCCCTTTTTTTTCTGAGTTCCCCCTGTCTTTTTGCAAAGGCCCTGTGCCCCAAAAGTCCCTTTTTTGAAGCCAAATGAAATTTCCCCCTTTTTCCATTTTATTAATGCTCCCAGGGGCGTTTGTAGGCAAAGGGTTTATTCGGGGGGGACAAGACCCCGGACATTCTGCCTTTGCCCCGGAAATTCTCAACCCCAAATCGTCCCCGGGTTCCCCGGTTATGTGTTTCCCCCGGGGAGCCGGGTTTTTTTTTAAAACCCCGGGCGTGAGGTTTCCCAGGAACAAACCCCAAAAGCTTGGGCCCCTTTCTCCCAGTGCAGGGAGGGAGGGGGAGAATCTCGGGGGTGCCGGGACGTTTAGGAAAAGGGGGGAGGGGGGCGTTTTCAAAAAATCATGAAATTTTTAAAAAAACCCCCTGTGCTGCAGGGCCCCGCTGAGAACTGGGGCCCGGCACAGTCAGGAAGTTCAGCGCCAAAGCCCCGGGCCCGGGGGAGAGAGTGGGCCCCGCCCTGGGTGTGCTCCCGGGACCCTTTTCCTGCTGCACTGATTCCTTTATGGGTTCATCAGCGGGAGCTTTTCCCGCAGGTGCCCAAAATCATGGGAAAAGGGCTCAAGTGAGGGTTGGGTCCAATTTTTGAGGCCGGCTAGATAAAATAAATTTTTGAGTGAAAAAAAACCTGAATGTGAAAATGTACTTTTTAAAAGTTAATGTCTTGGGATAAAAAATAAAAATTTTGGTTTTGTCAAAAACTCTGTAAATTTTGTATATGTGTTCTTTTATACATGTGTGTTTAGTGTGTATGTGTGTTTACATATATGTTTTTCTTCTGTTAATTTTTTGTGTGTAACATTTCCCGTTATACTTTTTTTTGTATGGTAACATGTGTCCTTTCAAAGTGTGTGTAAATGTGTGCCCTACATGGCTCTTTTTTTTTAATGGGTGTAATTCAAAATGTGTATGCAAAGTGTATTTTGTATTCTTAAGGTTTTTTGGAAAATGTAAAGTGCGTTTTGTAAAAAAAGGGATGTACTCTTTAGACCACCCTAACCAAAAAATATGGCCCCCATTTTGTAAAAATAACATAATCCCGCCCGTTGGTCCCCCCTTTGGGCGGGGACCCCAAGGCAAATGGAAAAAATTTTCCCGGTTTGGGTTTGCCCCGGGCCCGGGAAATTTTTCCCGTTTTTCAGGCCCTTCCCCCAAAGGGGCCCCGGGGGGGGCTTTTCTCCCCACGGGAAACCCTCCCCCCTCCTTGAAAAGGCAATTCTTCCTTTCCCCGGAAACCGGGTTTTGGAAATTTGGGTTTCAAAGTTCGTTTTTTTGGGCCCCGGGAAGTAGGGGCAAAACCGCCGGCGGAAAAAAAAAAATTGGTGGGGATGCGCAAAAGGTTTTCCATAGAGAACCCAAATTTTTGCTCATTTTCGGCCGGGTTTTTTTAAGGGGGGGTGGAAAAAAAACCCCAAACCCGGTGAAAAAAAAATGCTGTCAGGAAGGGCCCTTTGATTTTAAACATACAAAAAAAGGGGTTTGAATTTGTTTGAATTTGAAATTTTTTTTCATTAATTTGTCAGGGTTTTTCCTTTTTTTTTAGCTGCTGCAAAAAGATAACGGGGATGTTCACTTTGGGGAATTGTTGGGGGCATCTTCACCATTTATTTTGCCCCTTTTAATTTTACCAAAAATGTGCGCTCCCAATTTTTTGGGAATTTCTAGGCCCCCATAGGAGGGAAGGGAATTTGGGCGTCCCGTTTTCCCCAGCGTACAAATTTGATGTATGTTAACACGCGTTTTTTAAAACCGGGGTACCCGTTTAGCAATGCTAAAACTTTGTGTTTAAGGACGTGTCTCCCGTGTGTTTAAATTTCAGTCGGCTAAGCCAAAATCCCATTCCCCTTTAAAAATTTCCCCCTGTGACCGTCCCCTTATTTTTTAAGGGTTTTTTGTGTTTCCAGGGAAAACGCCCGGCAATTTATTGCAAAAAAGCTGCTTTTGATTTTTCCCTATTTTTGGGATATTTTGGGCCAAAATTTTCAGCCAGTTAATTTCCCAAAATAAGATGATGGTTTTTTTCCCCAACCCCGTAAAGTCAGTCCTTTCTTGCGCTTCAATTTCCCCGGGGGGGTTCAGGCCCCACTTTATGGGAATTCATAGCTGTTTACGATTTCTAGGGATTACCTGTTCTGGGGATTTTAAAAAAATAAAGGTGGGGAGTTTAAAGGGGTTAAATGGCCCTGTTTTTTGTTTTGTTTAAAAAAAATTTTGTTGCAGTTTTTAAAATGGGGGTTTAAAAAAAAAGGCAGTTTTGAAAAAACCCCAAAATATGAGCAAAAATTTAAAAACGGGGACAGGGGCCCCGGTTTTTTTGGGGAATTTGCATTGCCCCTGATGCGGCCTACATTTTTGGTTTCCATTTTGTGGAGGTGTTCAATAGAATGAATACTCTTCAGCAAGTCCCCTTTTTCCTTTTAAAGATTAAAAATTTTAAAAGGGAAAAAAGCTCCCAAAATGTTGGGAGATTAAGCTTAAAACACCCCAAGAAAAAAATGCCCTTAAGGCTATTTTTCCCCACGGCTTATTTCTGGGGGGCGTTAAATTTTAAGGAGTTTTTAAGTCCGAAAAAACGTCCCAAATACCCTTTCAAATAAATTTAACAAAAAAGATTAGCATTGATTCCAATGTAAAAAAATGCCCCGTTGTTCAAAAAAGAGGGTAAATTTTTTCAGTTTTTGCGGGGGGGGGTAAATACGCCGGGAAAAAAACGTTGTAAAATTTTAAGGGCCCCTTGGGCACTTTTTGAGGCGTATTTCAAAACGTAAATCCCATAGTTAAAAGAAAAAAAGGGGAAAAAAATTTTTTTAATGGGGAAATTTACGCGCAAAATTAGGCCCCCTCTTTTGTGACACGTATTTAAAAGTTTTTTAAAGGGCGTATTTTAGGACATATACGGTTCCTAAATTTAATTTGCCCCGTAATAAGGTTTTTTTGCATAGCCTAAAAACCCGGAAACATTGAGGGAAATTTTAAATAACCATAAAAGGGCCACAAGTTCTTCAACCCCCCTTTTACTCGCACCATTTTTTTAAATTTACCCTTTTTTAAGGGGGCGCCTCACTAGATGGTTTTGAAAAGTGTACTGTAAATAAGTAAATAAAGGTTTTTTGTTCCCAAACACAAAAGATTTTTAAAATACTGGAAACCCCCCCGGGGGAATTTGGGCATTACACGGCTTTTTATGCGTATCCAGGGAATGGTAAAAACCCCTTGGGTTTTGTTTAATTTTTTTAGCAAAACCAGTTTTTTAACCCCCTGTTTTTTGTAAAAAAAATAAGCGGATTATTCAAAATGGGTTTTAAATTTTTGCCAAAGTTTGGTTTTGCTGTCAGTTTCCCATAAAATTAATTTTGCAGGCCAGGAAAAAAACAAAAAACTAAAATGACCGCAATTTTTTGCAAAATAAGTGAAAAAAAACCAGGGGGTAATGAAGGAAAAAATTTCCGTTAAATTACTGCGGTTTTTTTTTGTCCCCAAAACCCGTGTTGGTATTTGCCCTTTTAAAAAAAAATGGGCTAAGGATGAGGAAAAGTGTTTTAAGTTTAGCCCTAGCAAAAAGCCCAAGTATCGATGGGATAAGCTACTATGATTAAAATTTTGAGCCGCTTTGCCCTTTGGGCTCTTCTAGTTTTATGTTGTCTAAATTTAAGACAGGATTTAGAACTTTCCCCCTTGTATTTGTTTGAGGGGGGCTTATGTAATTATTTCGAAACCAACCCTTTTGCCCTTTTGGGTTTTGTCTGTAAGGGGAAAGGGCTTCCCGGGCCGGGGAACATTAAAAGGCCCCCCCTAAAAAAGCACTTTTTATACTTATTTTATAAGTGTAAACCAAAAAAAACGAAAACAACATAGATAAAAACCAAATTTCGGGTTTGGACCGGGGATCCTCCGATGGGCCCCGGGTCCGACAGAGCGGGGCCCTGTAGCGATGAACTGCGCAGCGGCGCGATGAAGCAAGCTCACTGCGCCGCTGCCTTGCCTTGGTCGCACAGCCATCACTTTGTAAAGACTGTGCGGCTGAGGAGCTACCGGAGGAGCCAGTGTCAGGGCAGAAGAGGACAACGCTCGGCTGGAGAAGGAGGTAAGGAAAGTATTAGTGCTATTATTTTTATTGCCATTATATATGCCTGCCTGAGGGGACATATATATACCGGCCTGACTGAGTGGACATATATATATATATATATATATATATATATATACTTGCCTGAGGGGCCCACATATATGAACCTGCCTTAGGTGCCTATATATATACCTTCCTAACCGAGGGGCCCATATATGTACCTGACTAACTGAGAGATCCATATACATACTTGTCTGAGGGCTCATATATACCTGCCTAACTGAGGGACCTATATATACCTGCCTGAAGGGGGCCTATATATACCTGCCTAACTGAAAGGACCATATACTGTATATAATTGAGGGGACCTATATATTCTTGGCTGAGGGGACCTATATATACCTGCTTAAGGGAGGGGACCTGTATATACCTGCCTAACTGAGGGGACCTATAGAGCTTCCTGTCTGATGAGGGGAGCTATAGAGCTACCAAACTGATGGGACTTACAGACCTATAAGTAAGGTGTTGCTGGAAAAGTGAGGATTCTAAGATATTTATGTCCAAATCTTCAGGGAGTGCTGGCTGGGAGAAGTCAGCATGAAGGTGAGGACCAGATAGAGAAGAAAAGGAAATGTGAACAACTCATCGGAAAAACGTCACCTGTGAGTCACTAAATGTACCTGAACTGTAATTGCTTATATGTGTAAAAAGTGTAATGGTTTATATTCAGTAATGGTGTGGCGGTATTATTTTGTCTCTATATAGTGGTGATATGTGGTCATGGTGTTGAGGTATTGTTCAGACACTATGTGGTGGTGATATGGAGTCATGGTGTGGTTTTATTCAGTCACTATGTGAGGGTGATTTGTGGTCATGGTGTTGCGGTATTATGTGAGGGTAATTTGTGGTCATGCTGTGGTGGCATTATTCAGTCACTATGTGAGGCTTATATGTGGTCATAGTGTGGTGGTATTATTCAGTCACTATGTGGTGGTGATGTGTGGTCATGGGGTTCCGGTATTTTTCAGTCACTATGTGGTGGTGGTATTTGGTCATGGTATTATTCAGACACGATGGGCCACATGTATGAAAACTGTCTAGGTCTAAAATTCACTTCGTTGCCCATAGCAATCAAGAGAGCACTTTCATTTTTTCAGAGCACTTTATGAAATGAAAGGGGCACTCTGATTGGTTGCTATGGGCAACAAAGTGAGTTTTAGACCTACACAGTTTTCATATATGTGGCCCTATGTGGTGTGGATATGTGGTCATAGTGACTGAATAATACCACCACATTATGTGGTGATAGTATGTAGTCATGATGTGGCGGTATTTGGTCTTAGTGGAATTATTGGTAATTTTAACCTTGGGATTTTGGTTTTATGTAGCGATGTTATTTGGTAACTGTACGACCATTATTTAGTGGCTTTATACTCAGTACTTTGTGTTATAGCTTTGAATATATTTTTATTTATATAAAATGTGTCATTCAAGGAGGGGGGCATATATCTTTAGACCTTTTATGTTCACCACCGGTGTCCTGCTGCAATTAGGTGATGAAGACTCAGAAGCCCCAGCACTCCATCTTGATTACAGATTATGTCATCACCTTGGTCTGTATAAGTTGAAGCGAGACCGGGCGGGGGCCTGGTACAGGTGGCGGAGACAAGGAGACACAGTGGGCCCCTAAAATAAACACCTCTGGTGGGACCTAGGCACCCCAGTCTGATGCTGGATACAACATATAAACTAAAACCAAGCTGCATGTTGTGAGTACAATCTGAATATTCTTATCAGCTGTCTGGAAGAACTTTTGTTTTCTGTCTGTATAAATTTGATTACTTTCTGCATCTCTTGTCATAGCTGAGAAAGTATTACTGCCACTGAGCTGATGGGACAGTTACCGTCTTTATGATGGGACCATGGGTGTGTCTTAATGTTAAAAATGAGTCAGGCGTAGTTCATAAATATAGCATAATAAGTCATTAAATTGTGCTAGCAACAAGAACACAGTAATTTGACCTCAAGGGGTTATGTATTTTATTTACTTCTATGGGAAGAACTGGTTGCATATTATGAAGCCAATGTGTTTACATACACACATACACATGTCATGTAATAAGAAACAGTGGAATAACTACAGTCCTATGTGCCCAAGGGCAGTCTTAGACCTGTTCCTCCTACTATACTTTATATTTTGTCCCCAATTCTATGTGCTAGTAATGGATTCCTTCATAAACCCTACCCCCTAATACTCTAAGGACCATGTAAGCCAATACAGTGCACTTAAATTCAGTCATCATCTTTGATTGTATTAGTTCACATTCCCCATTTTCATTATCCTGCCCAGACTGCCATGATGACTTCTTTTAGTTATGATTTGTCTCTGCAGAGTTTGCTACACAGACATCTTTTGGCACTTCGCTTTTAGCAATTATTAACCCCTAATTTTATTTTTTTTTGACGTTCGTTTTTCCCTCCTCACCTTCCAAGAGCCACAACTTTTTTATTCTTCTATCTACATAGACGTTTGAGGGCTTTTATTTTGTGAGACAAGATGCACTTTCTATGGTATTATTCATATTACCATAGAATATACTGGGAAACTGCAAAAAATTCTAAGTGGGGCAAAATGTGAAAATAAAGTATTTGCCACATGTTTGCAGGTGTTTTGATCTTAGGGCGTTCAATCTTCGGTAAAAATTATGTGTTACCTGTATTCTACAGGTTGATACGCATCCGCCAATACCAAACATGTATGGTTTCTGTTATGTTTCGGTACTGTAAACAAAATCAAAACATTTTCTATTTTTGAAGTTTGCGTCGCGCGCCATTTTCTGCGACCAATGACTTTTTTGTACTACCACCTATGGACTTAATTGAGGGTGCTTTTTTTGTGGGCTGAAGTGTACTTTTTATTGATACCAGTTTGCAATTCATGCGATTTTTTTTTTGATCAAATTTATTCCAATTTTAAGGGAACGTGAAATGACCATAAAACCGCAATTTTTGTGTTTGGAATTTTTTTCTTCTCCGGTGTTCAGCGTCCTGGATAAATGATGTTATATTTCAATAGATCGGACTTTTTCGGACGCAGTGATACCAAATATATGTAGCTTTTTTATTATTTTATTTTTTGATTTGCAAAATGGCGAAAGGGGGGTAATTTGAATTTTTAATTTTTTTTTACACATTAAACATTGTTTTTTTTTTTTACTTTAACTTTGGGTCTGAGCGATCATTTATACAGCCTAATGCATTGTATGTACAATGCATTAAGGTGTACCAATATGGCGGTTTCCCCACTTCCTGACTGGGCCAGAAGTGGGGAAATCGAAAACATGGCAGCGATGGAAGCCTTCAGAAGGTTTCCAGCTGCCATGTTCACCGATCGAGAAGCAACGATCTCACCGCTGATGTTCCGATCGCACTGAGGAACAGTGTGTGGCACCGTTTCTCTTTGATTTAGACCACGCGGCCATCTTTGCCGCAACGTCTAAGGGTTTAAGGGGATGGCAGCAGCACCTACCCGCACTGTAACCGCCGAGTGTTAGCTGCAATTAGCAGCTATCACTCGGCGGCTATGTAGCGTGATCGTGCTGCGATCCCGCTACAAAGCCCCTTGCCAGCATTATGATGTACTCATACGTCATATGTCGGTAAGTGGTTAAAGGGGTTTTCACACTACAAAGATCATATCTGTAATGATGGTAACAATAAAAAGTAAAGCACTTTTGCTATTGGTTTGCTTTACCTAAATCATTTAGTATAGCAGCTATTATCTAATCTGTGTCTAGAGCTAAATCAGAAGCCTAGGGTCGGGCCACGCCACCCTTTCCTTTGATTGGCTGCCTGATATTTAGTTCAGCCTTGGTCGGGACATACCCCTTATATTGGACACGCCCCCTGTGCTGCGATTGGCTGCCTACACTCTCCTGTGAGCTATGTGAAATTGAAACTGGAAGCTGCCTAGGCTTTTTGTGCTATCTGTGTCTGCGTAATAAAGGCTGCCTGAACTCTCTATGCTCCTCTCTATGCCATCTATTTTGTGAAGTGCACCAGTCCCTCCTGCAGCAATACAACCCCACAACATGATGATGTCACCCTCATGTTCCACATGTGGTATGGTCTTCGTAGGCTTCCAAACTTCTCCATTTTCCACCAAATGTAACAATGGTCATTATGGCCAAACAGTTCAATTTTAGTTTCATCAGACCACAGGATATGTCTCCTAAAATGTAGGTCTTTGTTCCTATGTGCATTTGCAAACATTAATCTGGCTTTTATATGTTTCTTTTGAAGTAATGGCTTCTTCCTGGCAGAGTGGCAGAGTGGCATTTCAGCCCATGTTAATGAAGTACTCATTTCACTGTGGGCAATGACACAATCTTACCAGCTTTCGCCAGCATCTTCACAAGGTCTTTTGCTTTTGTTCTTGGGTTGATATGCACATGTCGGACCATAGCACGTTCATCTCTGAGACACAGAACCCGTCTCCTTCCTGAGTCATGTGATGGCTGGACATTCCCATTTTGTTTGTACTTGCGTATAATTGTTTGTACAGATGAACGAGGCCCCTTTAGGTATCTGGAAATTGCACCCAAGAATGAACCAGACTTGTGAAAGTCCACAATTCTCCTCCTGATATCTTGGCTGATTTTTGTAGTCTTTCCCATGATGTTACACACAGAAGCAATGTGTTTCTGGTGTGCTTTAAAATATATCTATAGGTGTCTCTCTAATTAAAATGTTGCCAATAAACCTATCAGAAGCTTCCAAAGACATGACATCATCATATGGGCTGTCCCAAATTGTTCAAAGGCATAGTAATCCTCGTGTATGTGAACTTTGCAGAAAGTAATAAAAATGCCTTAAACATTCTCTCTCTCTCTCTCTCTCTCTCTCTCTCTTATTCTCTTTTGGCAATACTAAATTTTCTGTAATCCTACTGACCTAAAAGGTAAGGCTTATTCTGATTTCATTTCGCTGTACTCTTGTGTCTTTTAATATATATTTACACTATAATGTATGTAAACTTCTGGTTTAAACTGTACATGGCAGCTTATGCAGACTTCCAGCTGTTATGGAACCCAATCCCCCCTGCACTTACATTGCGGGGGGTTATCGGAGGGAGGAGCAGTGTGCAGCACCGCTCTTCAGGCAGCTCGACGCTGCAGCAATGGCTTTAGTGTTAACAGCGGGGATGGAGCCACTGAGCGGCATAACACAAGGTAACATACACAGGACACAACTTCCCGCAGCAAGGCTCCTCTACAGCCTCCTGCCGCCCGGAGAGGCTACATTCGGACTATAAGACACACCCCTATTTTCTCCCTGAATTTGGGGGGAAAAAGAGCGTCTTATAATTAGAAAAATACAGTATTCAGGTCGAAACGTAACATGTCTTGGGGTTTGGAGGAATAAAAGGAATACTCTACAGATAACATCATGTCATTTATACCGCACAGTGAACTCCATAGAATGAAACCCCTGCAAATGGCACAACTAAATTTTTTTCATGCTTCACCCCACATAGAATTTTCTCTTTTTGTCCCCACACAATAGGAATGCTCTACTTTGTGCCCCTCATAGAGCAGCAATGTTGCCTGTCAAAGTAGCAGTCTTCTCTTTTGCCCCCTTACAGCAGTTATGGTTTTTGGGTTTTGTACACCCCTACAATGTATAGAGACCTCTTTTCACCTTTAAAAATAAGTTCATAAATAAAACAAATGATTCAAACCATGGTTCAATACTAAGTTTGGTTCCTCTTTCTGTATTGTGTGTAGCCTGGTACAGGCAGTACTAATGTCACTATACCACCTGCACATGAATGCTGAAAAGCTGCTCCCAACTTCTTCACAAGCCTTAACCAGATCAGGGCTTACAAGTGTA
This sequence comes from Phyllomedusa bahiana, assembly GCA_025379985.1. NCBI lineage: Eukaryota > Metazoa > Chordata > Amphibia > Anura > Hylidae > Phyllomedusa > Phyllomedusa bahiana. The sequence continues at coordinate 198,818 of JAODAL010000753.1, forward strand.
AATGGCGTAGCAGGAAGCCAGTAGCCCCCAACTGGAACTATGTTCAATGGCATGTTTCCAGAGATCTGACACCTGTTCCCCGGATGCCTGGTGCTATCGACTTCTCTGATGAGCCACTTTCCCCTCTGAACCTGATTGAGGTGATCATTACCCCGCTGATTATATATACAGATATGCACATATAAAGCACACATGTTTTGTAATCTACCTACAGATAAACATACTGCACTATATTAATATACATATAGATCAGAGCTGGCTCTAGTAGTGGGAAAAGGCCACTTGTCCAGGGCAATCCAGATGCCAGGCCAAGCCATTGTAAGCTGTCTTAAAGAGAACCTGTCACATAGGTTATGCCCCCTTTCTGAGGACAGCACAAGCTAGTGTCAGACCTGCTGTTCCCAGCGCTGTGTCCCTTATTCTGTAAGATGATGGAGTTTTAGAGCATATAATGCTCAAATCTGCAGTTTTCAGCCAGAAAAGAGTCATGAAAGAGTCCGTTTTTTTCATATCCTGCCCATCTGAGGCTAGCCCCTGGTGGGCGGGGATAACACCTGCTCATGAATAAGATTTGAGCATTAAATGCTCTAAAACTACAGCATCTTACAAAATAAGTGACACAGTGCTGGAAACAGCATGTCTGTCATTAGCATGTTCTGTCCTCAGCAATGGGGGCATAACCTATGTGACAGGTTCCCTTAAAAAGGGTTACAAACCATTGTAACCCATCTAGGACTGCAGCAAACCACAAAGAGAGCCAAAAAAGATGATAGCAAAAAGGAGGATGAGAAGTATCATTGGCATCTTATTCCTCAGACTCTTGTGAATTGGCTGCAGGTGGTTGCCATTTTAGCGAGTGTGGCAGAGGAGAAGGCACAGGAGCATTGTTCGGGTCTCTTCTGTTACATACGATACATGGATACAATTGGGGAGGCTCATCAAGTTTATGGGGAGCTGACTTGGCTCCGTTATAATGAGCAATTTTGGCAAAGGAAGGTGGTTTGACCAATTTTTCAGACATTGGTCTTTGGCTGTGGGTGATGGCACCCACACGTGTTGGTCAGTCCTTTCCTGGGGATCTGGCTAAGCCGGCAAGCCTGGGGTGGCAGGAGTTTCTGGAGGAGTGGCTCCTTCCAGGCTGTTTTAGCAATTTAATGACAGCCAATGTAAGTTTGGAGCCAGTTGCAAGTTCAAGCACATGGAGCCACCCATTGTTTTAAGAAAGGGAAGGGAAAAAGGGCAGGTGGTAATAGCCAAGAGGGAGACATCGATGAAGTTGCACAAGATGGTGCCATACCTAAATAGGCTTAGGGATAGGGACACGGCCAGGTAATTGTTGCATGGTGTTACTAAAGGCTTTCGCATTCCAGCTCCCCCACATCAGGTACCATTTTCCATTAAGAATTTAAAATCAGTTTATCTTCACACTATAGTGGTGGATGGCAAGCTTAAAAAAGAGATGTCTCTGGGTAGGATGGTGGGACCCTTTTCACTGCCTCCTTTTCCGGCAATTTCACCACTGGGTGTGGTTCCCAAGAAAGAGCCAGACAAGTTTCAGCTTATTCATCACCTTTCTTTTTCCCAGGGTTTAACTTTTAACAATGGTATAGACCCTGAACTTTGCTCAGTGGTGTATGCCTTGTTTCACGCAGCTTTATGTTGGGTTTGGTTTGGCAAAAATCAACATTAAATCGGCCTCTCGTTTATTGCTAGTGAACCCTGATAATCTGCGCTTTCTGGGTTTTTGCTAGGACCATGCATATTTCGTGGATCAGTGCTTGGTGATGAGATCTTTGATTTTGTGTGCTTATTTAAAAGCCTTTAGAACCTTTTTGGAGTGGGTGGTTCGGGATGTATTAAGCAATACTTCTGTAATCCACTTTTTGGATAATTTTTCATGCGTCAGTCCAGCAGAGTCCACACATTGTTTGACACTGTTGATTACTGTGTTATGGGGCATTCTAGGGTCCCGTTGGCCCCTGAGAAAACTGAGGGTCCATTTTCCTGCCTTAATTTTTTGGGCATCTGCATTGATTCTCTTGATGGAATGTAGGTGCCCTGTTGCCAATTTAGATTAGTTAGGGTTGGCAATGCAGTGGACGTGACAGTTGAAGAAGTTTCCCCTTAGGGATTTGCAGTCCCTTCTGGGGAAGTTGAATTTTGCCTGTCAGATCATGTATACGGGGCAGGTTTTTTGCCAGCAGCTGGCATGAGCAACCATGGGATTTAGTGCTCCTCATCACTGCATTCAGCTGACAAAGGAGCATAGGGAGGATTTAGGGATTTGGTATGATTTCTGAGGCCAGTACAACGGTCGTTCTATCATTTCAGGCCAGGTGGTGAGAAAAAAGGAGGGGGAAATTTTCAAAGAAACTGCTGTGTGGGGTTTGGTGCGTTCTATGGTGGGCGTTAATGTGCAGGACCGTGGCCATCCATATTGGTTGAGTTTGGTTTAGTGAGGAATTTGGCGTTCTTGAGGCTTTTTCCGATTGTGGTGGCGGTGGAACTTTGGGGTGAGCATTTTCAGGACAAGAAGATTCGGTTCCATTGTGATAACCAGGCTATCAATAATCTGCCAGCTTCATCACCTCCTGTGGTGCACCTTTTAGGTGGTTGGTGTTAAGGTTTATGCCCTTTAATGCTTGGGTGTTGGCAAAACATGTTCCTGGGGTGCAGAATTCCATCACTCATTCTCTTTCTCGATTGATAGTTTTCGAACCCTGGCCCCAGAGGCGGATGGCAAGGGATAAGAGTGTATATTTAATGTCTGGAAGGTGCACTTAATTAAAAAATAACTTTTATTAAGTAACTTTAAAAAGATGAATATTTCAAAACGTATAGAATCTACCTTAATCAAACAATGTTGAAAACAGAAAACGTATGTATCCAAAATCACAGTTATCAGAAGAACCAATAATAATAATAATAATAATCACCACATATAATGATACCCAATGATGGAAAGATATATTAGCATGAATACATATGCAAGGGGTAGAAAAAATGTATGCAAGGAATCTCTACTGTGTCATACATTTAAGATAATGACTTGCTACTTCTAATCCTGCCTAAAAATAAGCAGGACAAAGCGTCCTGATAAGGACGATCCTGCCAGGAACCTAACCCTAACACTGGGTCCCTATAATCACTCTCTCATCAAGTATCTTATTGGCAGTTAAACATACAGTGGAACAAGGAAGAAAAAATTCCACTTAAGTACTGGTATACCAAAATCTATCCTGAACTTGCAACATAAGCGTTACAGCAGAATCAAATTGAGATGGTACACAAGCTCACAGTACCACTACGCAACTTAGACTTAAGTTGCGTAAGGGGAGGGATATTCCAGAAGATTTTGTGGTTGTTCAGACATTATGAGGTTACAGGCATGGCATGGAGGAATAGCAAATGGACAGTTTTGTTTTCCCTTTTGGGGTTTTTGAGCATTGAGCTTGGTAGGTTATGCACTTCCCCCTTTAAGATACCTCTTTTTTTCCATTGCCTTTTTTGGGGTCATGAGAATCGGTGGGCTGGAATCCCCCAGTAGGAGTTGGGCAGGTGGCCTCATTGGGGAAGATGTGTTGGATTTGGGTGATAGGTTGGAGTTATTGATTTGACAGTCTAAAACCAATTTGGCTGGCAAATGGAAGGTATGGTGTGGATGAGTGTGTTACCTGAAGTTTATCGCTTTGCGCAGTTAGATCGGCCCCTTGATGTGCTGGTTTTGCATGTGGGGGCAATCATTTGAGTGCACACACTTTAAGTAAGCTCATACAGGACATTAGGTATGACCTTTTCAGATTATGGTCCCTCTTTCCCGATATGATTATAGTGTGGTTGGAGATCATTCCGTGACACCGTTGGAGGGGGGCTAGGTCAGTAGAATGGCTGAATAAAGCATGCATTAAAGTCAGTAGTCTTTCGTTGTAAGAAATAGTGGGGTGTTTGTGAGCCATTTTGATTTGGAGTTTGGTCAGGGCAATTCTTTGTTAAACGATGGGGGGCACTTGAATGTAGTGGCATTGATCTGTGGGTGTTGGGCATTCAGTGAGGGGTGGTGAGACTGTTGGTACTGTGGGGTGACTCGAATGCATGAAGTTTCATGGCATGTTCGTGATGGCTGTTAGGGGTCCATGGAGTTGATTGAATAAAATGGTGTGGGGGAATCATAATGCTTTTAATCCCTCGGTTTATGGTGTGAATTCTGTGTTGGTCTTGCAAAGGTGGGTCTCTGGGAGCCGGTAAGAATACATTAAACAATCAATAGTGGCTTTCGGTGCCTTTGAATCAGTGGTTATGGCTGGGAGTAACTGGAGTTTTGGAATAACTAAATTTAAGCAAATTAAGGTCGCTCGATCTGTGGAGCTCCAAGGACCACAACCCCATTTGTTTTGGATAGTTTGTTGGATGACTATTTGGATTGTTATTGTTTTGGGTATTTTGGTACAAGGTTATTTTATTTATATTATGTTTTGTATTTTGTTAATACAATGGCTGTTGTGGACAAATTTATCCAAACCCTTGAGTCTTGTGTTTCTTTAACAATAAGTTAGTGGTGTTGGTAAGTATAGAGGGGGAGGGAATTTGATCAACAGTGGCTAGGGGCGGTGGGGATGGTTCAGGTGGTATTGTGGTCCGGGTTATCTTGATGGACCCTGCCAAGCTGAGGGTCAAGAGCTTTTACACCAGTTATTCTATTAGGGTATATGGAAACCACTGAGTGGTGGAGGGGAATCTCTTTTTGCCCCCCTTCAATTAGCCTGAATGCACAGATGTTCTTTAAGATTATCTCCCTTTCTGGCAGACTAGAGCCAACCATGCATTAAAATAGCGGCAAGGGTGGAGCTGTGCTTTAAATGTCAGCGCAAAATTCCTAATAATTAACACTAGACTGCCAGGAACAATAGCACTGCCCACTGACAATGACAGCCTGTGCTGCATGTTATGAAACTAGGCTACCAGCCCTCTGATTCTGCATGTTGTTTTCTCATTGAAATAAAAGAGAAGCTTAAACAATGGGAAAATCATTTGGTTTTGTGTTCCTTCTCAGTGTCTGAATACATTAGTAAATTATTTTATGGATGAAATAATCTGCTTGGGCTTGTTTGCTTTTCATGCCATTATCTCCGCTTCTTAGATAATTAACCTTTGTACCTATTGTTTCAGTGTAATGGGATACAACTTATTAATGACATCATATCCGCCTGACTTGTCACCTCCTATACCCAACATGCAGTCAGACCTTGCTGTTCAGGGAGCTGCTGTGGGATAATGCTGCTAAAACAATAGTATGCTATAAAAGTGAACAAGCATGATTACTACCTATACTGAGACACTGATTTAGAGTAGCAGTTATAAGTGCACATGTCCCCCCGTGAGGGAGTCAGTGCTCGTCTGCTTGTATAAACTTTAGAATTACCACAGTTATACCAAGGAACACCGGGTGGGTGCATCGTGCGAACAAAAGAACCACAACTGATTTGATGAGCCATTCAAAGTTTCACTACCTTCTGCGTGTACTCACATGTACATGGCTTAATCTTTGAGACAAACATATACAGTTGGTAGGACAGACATCTGAATGTGTCATTGGTGCCACTGGATTACATGTGATCAGGCCAAATTTGTCTAGAGTCATCAGAGGTGGCTGGAGAGATTATGGTAGGCCTTATCCTGCATGATCCAGGCCTCAAGGTTGAGTACCATAGTGCTTATGAGTACATGTCCCATCGCAAAGGGGTTGGCGTTCATCGACATTTATTAACTGTAAATTTACCACAGCTATACCAAGTCCATGTAGATTCAGACAGTCTGTACAGCTTTGTTTGGCAATTTGAAAATAGATGGCAGTTCATGATGTTTTTCAGGCTTATTGGTTGTTAAATGATAGGTGTACTCCCCAATGTGACTATAGACAGAAGACATCCAGTGCATGCCAATTGAGTGTCTTTTGGGCAAACTCTGGGTCATGCTTTCTTTTCACCACCCTTCAGTACATTAGGGCAAAAGAAAACACGAATACCAAATAGCACTGTATTCTAATGTGGTGGCATTTGTCGGAGGCTCAAGTCATATTCCCCTATTTATACCTTGGACATGCAAGAAAAATGTGATGTGAACAGTCCCAATCATAGAAAGCAATGTTTATTACATTAGCATCTCTCATGAGGCTTTTCGCACTCCATGGATACATTTATATCTGATAATCATATTAGCCTTTATTACTTCAATTTGTCTTGAATAAATGTTATTTAAATCACCATTTTTTGGTTTCCTTCTTAAAAGGTATGGTCCCATTCCTTTCTACACCATCACTGCTGTCCTTTCATTCCTGGAGTTAATCAGGATCCAAGAGGTCAGAATCCCCACTGATCAGGACTGGTGGGGAAGTCTGAGGTCAGACCCCCACTGATTAGGCTTGGGGTGGATATATGAGATCAGATCCTCATTCTTATTATTATTTATTTTAGAGTGCCCTTGCTTCCAGGGCGCTGTACATTCGGGTTTCATACATAACATAGGTCAAACAAGTACAAAGGTGACAAATTAATAACTAACAGCTGGTACAGAAGGAAAGAGGTCCCAGCCCGTGAGAGCTTACAATCTACAAGGAAGGTGGGAAGAGACAGAAGGTTTGGGGCTGACATGTTTGTGGAGGGTGTAGTGACAGCTGGGTTATTACTGGTTATAGGCGATCCTGAAGATCCTGAAGAGATGGGTTTTCAGGTTGCTTTTGAGGCTGGTGAGAGTGGGGGAGAGTCTGAGGTGTTGAGCAGTGAGTTCCAGAGTGTGGGGGAAGCACGAGAGAAGTCTTGGAGGCGGTTATGTGAGGAGCTGATAAGAGGAGAGCAGAGAAGAAGGTCCTGTGAGGATACGAAATTGCTTGAGTGGAGATATCTAGAGATTAAGGCAGAAATGTATGGAGGGGAGAGATTATGCAGAGCCTTGTAGGTCACGGTTACTAACTTGAACTGGATTCGCTGGGCAATGGGAAGCCAGTGAAGGGATTGGCAGAGGGGAGAGGCAGAGGAGTATCAAGGAGAGAGGTGGATCAGACAGGCAGCAGAGTTAAGGATGGGTTGGAGGGGAGCAAGGGTGTAGGGGGACCCCACAAGAGGATGTTGATATTTATTTGTAATGCGGGGGCCCCTAAAGCTTTTCGTGCTTTCAAAGAAAGGAATATATATAAAAATTTTCTTAAAAATTTTATTGCTTTTTAAAAGGAAAATTTGGTCAATTACGCAAGGCACAAGGGTGGAGCTTTAAATTTTAGCCATCCTTGTAAAACCCATTTGGGGGGAAAAGTGGGACATGGGAAATGATGAATCATTTTCCCCCTTTAGCTTCAGGAGACTGAGGAGAAGAAGGGGGATAGACAAAAGCAGTCAGTGACCCCGGGAGATGGGGTTTCGGGCCAGTGTAGGGGTTGGGTTTGCATCGGCTAATTGGTATTGAAAGCCATGCGTGCAAATGTGCCCAAGCAAGAGTGTGGGAAAAAAAGAGTAGGGGGCCAAGGACAGACCCGGGGGGACAAAAACAGAGAGGGGGGGGGGGAGGGCAGGCGGGGGAGGATGTAAAGTGAGAATGCTGAAGTTCTATCGTGAGGTCGAGGAGATCCGGGAAAGGGGCCAAGCCCGTGATCTGGGAAGAGAGGATGGAGGAGGGTGAGTGGTGACAGTGTCAAAGACGGGGCGGGTCTAGGAGGGGAAGCACAGAGTAGGGGGATGGGTTTGGCGTTGCTGGTTTTTGGTGACTTTGGTTAGGGGGGTTTCGTAGAGTGGTGGGGTCAGAAGCCTGATTGCAGGGGGTCAAGGAGAGAATTGGGGAGAGAGAGAGGAAAGTTGAAGATGGACTGCTTTTTCGGGGAGTTTAGAGGCGAATGGGAAAAGCATGAGAGGGGGCTATTTGGGGACAGACAAAGGGAATAGAGGGTTTTCAAGGAGGGTGTGATGGGGGCATGTTTAAAGGAGGAAGAAAGGTGAAAAGAGGAAAATGATGGGTTTAAGAAGGGGGGGAGGGGGGGATGATAACAGCGCAAGGTCAGGGATGAGGTGAGATGGCGTGGGTCAAAACTACGGGTAGTGGGTTTGGGTTTTGCACATAGAGCGGAGAGCTTGTCCTGAGGACAGTAGAGAAGCAGTTGGGGGAATAGTGATGAGCAGGTTTTAGAAGGGGACTGGGGGGAAATTTTGCAGGAAAGAGTAGCCGGGGGGGGGGACTGGGGGGTTAAGTTTTGTTGAGAGAGTGTTTATTTAGGAAGTGAGTGGCGAAGTCATCTGCTGAGAGGAGAATGGGGGAGGGGGGGCTGGTGGGGAGAGGGGAGCATTGAAGGTGTAAAAAGTTGTTGGGGTTGTGGAAGGGGGTTGGAGGTGAAGTAACCCCGTTTGGCGGGGTGAGTGCAGATTTAAATTTAAGTATGATTGTTTTTATGAGGCGAGGCCTCAGGGGCTGGGTTTCTTCCAATGGCGTTCAGCAATTTGGGAAACTGCCTCAGCTATTTTGGGAGGCTGTGTGCCCGGGTTTGTTGTTGATTTTTCGAGTTCTCTTTTTTGGAAGGGGGGGGCCACACAAGGGAATTTATTAGTTTTGTAGAAATGGTGGCGTGCTGGCGCAAATGGAAAATTGTAAGAGGGGAGCAAGGATCCGGAAAATGTGGGGTTAAGGTGTTGTAGGTTTCTGCGGGGGAGCAGAGTTTTTGGGGTGGGGGGCAGGTGGGGTGGAAATGGTGGAGAAGGTCTTGTGAACCTGTGGGGATATCTGAGGTCAAAAAACCCCTGACAGGGCGGTGGGATATGTTGAGCAAAAGAAAAGTTTAGTTCGATTAGAACCCCCGAAAATTTTGGAGTTTGGTTGAAGTTCTATTCGAATCGAACTTCGAACCCCATTAAATCTAGGGAAAGATGTTCTAGTTAGTTTTTATATCTATTCAGGGGAGGAAAAAGTTGGAATTACATCCTAAAAGAAACTGGAAAGGGAAAAATTTGTGAAAAAAAATTTGGCTCTAAAAGTGACAAAAAAAAAATTGAGGGTTAAAAAAATTCATTCCTTTTTAAGGCTAATGAAAAGATAGGGGCCCTTTCAAAGGGACTCTATAGAGGGCGCGGTAGCAGTGCTATAGGAACCCCATTTGAGGAGGCCCCAAAACCCCTTTGACAATAGGGGATTTTGAGACGTGTGTTTTTTAAAAATTACTGAACCCCAAAAAATTAAAAAACTGAACTTTTGGGCATGAGTATGTTTAGCAAATCCAAGCACTTTTTATAATATAATCCATGTATATGAGATTAGGTGTTATATGAGTGTAATGTTGTCAAAAAACGTTTTGGGTTGGGAAAGGCAGTTAGCAATACCAAATCCCTAACATTGTTTTCCTGGAGAGGGAAAATTTATCTAATAAAAGCAGTTGTACAGTACAGAGAGAGCTGAAAAAAAGGGAAATTTACAAGCAATACAAGAAATATATGTAACATGGTATGTGATTTTAGCAGCCAATGGGGCCCTACACCTCACGATGATGTTTTTTTACATTCTCTTGGGTTGACTGATTGGGTGGCCCCCAAAAGTGCAGGGAAAACCCCGGGAAAAAGAAACTGAAAATGCCGTGCCGAACTAGAACTAGAACTTTACTCGAACGAACTGTAAAATGTTCGGTTCAAGTTCTAAAAATTCGAGAAGTTCTACTAGAACTTAACTTTTCTAGAACAGATCGATCAACACTTGTGGGGAAATCTGAGGTCAGACAACCACTGATTAAACCTGCGGTGGATATATGAGATCAGATCCTCATTGTTCAGGACTTGTGGGGATATCTGAGGTCAAACCCCCACTGATCAGGACTGGTGGGAATATCTGAGGTCAGACCCTCACTTATCAGGACTGGTGGGGATATCTGAGGGTAGACCTTCACTGATCAGGACTGGTAGGGATATCTAAGGTAAGACCTTCAATGATCCAGATTGTTAGGCATATCTGAGGTCAGATCCTCATTGATCAGGACTGGTAGTGGTATCTAAAGTGACCCTCATTGTTCAGGGATGTTGGGGATATGTGAAGTGAGATGCCTACTCATCAAGACTGGTTGGGAATATCTGAGGTCAGACCGTCGTTGATCAAGTTTGGATATCTGAGGTCAGACCCTCGTTGATCAAGACTGGTGGGGATATCTGAGGTCAGACCTCCACTGATTAGGACTGATGGGGATATCTGAGATCAGACCCTCACTGTTCAGGACTGGTGGAAATATCTGAAGTCAGACCTCCACTGATTAGGACTGATGGGGATATCTGAGATCAGACCGCCACTGATCAGGTCTGGATATCTGAGGTCAGACCCCTACTTATCAGGACTGGTGGGGATATCTGAGGTCAGACCATCATTGATCAGAACTAATGGAAATATCTGAGGTCAGACTCCCACTAATCAGGACTGGTGGGGATATCTGAGGTCAGACCCTCATTGATCAGGACTGGTGGGTATATCTAAGACTAGACACTCATTGATTAGGACTGATGGAGATCTCTGAGGTCAGACCCCCACTGAGCATAAATGAATGTGTTAGCAAACCTCCAGGATTATTAAAGGAATAACCATGCAACCATATTTTGTAATATAGTAGTTCAATTGGTACAGGTATTTCATATTCTGTAACTTTTAGTGTATACATGTGGCTGAGATAGGGAAATCAGACTGGAACTGTGATCTCTATGAGCAAATTGTACAAGAAAGCTACAGCATATTTTAATGGTAAAACTAATGGTAAAACTAATATACTATCATTTTGTCACCAAATAAAAATATTTTGAAATAAGTTTTCCTATTTTATAAAGAGATGGCATATTGCTAGAATATCTTTAAAAAATGGGTTGGAACATCATATTCAAAAGCTTTCTATGCAACAAACTAAAAAGAGCTGAGAACCTAACTTACCACTATATTCCAGGGTCTACAGTAGTTGACCCCAAGGCTATTAGACATTGGAGGGATAGCCTGGTGATATGCCACCAATGTCTGTCATAACTAGCCAGTTTATACAGTGATAGTAATGTGAAAGTTATATACTGCATAGCCCTATAAAATAAATGCTGCGCCTCTAAGGGGATCCACTTTACATTTATTGCATAGAGCTGTCACAGAGTATGTACTATGTTCCTGCAGAGGAAACTTTAATGGGAATGTGTGATCAGAAATGACTTATTGTTTAACTCGTGGTTTTATGCTAAACACATTTTTTAAGAATTTTTTATTACAATTTTTTAAAATTTTCCATATCACTTTCAATATTTTTCACTTTGGCCACTAGGCCTTATGATAGTCTGACACTTCCTGTTCTGTAGAGAGAGATTTTCAGTAGTCTGCTCATTATCAGCACAGACAGGATTACACTCAGGCTCAGACTGGGCCGCGGGTGAATCCCCTGGTGGGCCCCGAGCTGCTGTGGGCTCCGGAGGCAGTGCCGCGACTCAACGGGGCCCGGCCACCGCATCCTGTCCCTGAATGTCCGGGACGCTCAGAGACAGGGCCCTGGAGTCAGGGACTAATGTCCCCGACTCTCGGGGCTGCGCGGTGTCAGCGGAGCAAAGCGCCACCCGCGCTCCGCTCCGCTGTACACTCTGGTAGGCTTAAGGCGTTAGGCCTTAAGCCTGCCAGGCGCCGGCCCCTACTGGTGACGTAAGCGCGCGGTGACGTCACATCACCGCACCACCTATGCAGGGCGGCAGTAGATGCCGGCGGGAGCCTCCGGGAGCGTCCAGGAGCGGGAGAAAGGTAAGTGGTTTTTGGTTTTTTTTTCGAAGTACCTAAATGGGTCCTGGCTACCTAAACCTAAAGGGGGCCCTGGTTACCTAAACATAAAGGGGTCCTTGGCTACTTAAACCTAAAGGGGGCCCTGACTACTTAAACCTAAAGTGGGCCCTGGCTACCTAAACCTAAAGGAGTCCCTAGCTACTTATACCTAAAGGGGGTCCTGACTACCTGACCATAAAGGGGTCCCTGGCTACCTAAACCTAAAGGGGTCCCTGGCTACCTAAACCTAAAGGGGGCCCTGGCAACCTAAACCTAAAGGAGGCCCTGACTACTTAAACCTTAAGGGGTCCCTGGCTTCCTAAACCTAAAGGGGTCCCTGGCTACCTGACCATAAAGGGGTCCCTGGCTACCTAAACCTAAAGGGGGCCCTGACTACCTGACCATAAAGGGGTCCCTGGCTACCTAAACCTAAAGGGGGCCCTTGCTACCTGACCATAAAGGGGGCCCTGTCTACCTAAACCTAAAGGGGGCCCTGTCTACCTAAACCTAACGGGGGCCCTGGCTAACTAACCCTAAAGGGGGCCCTGGCGACCTAAACCTAAAGGGGTCCCTGGCTACCTAAACCTAAAGGGGTCCCTGGCTACCTAAACCTAAAGGGGTCCCTGGCTACTTAAACCTAAAGGGGGCCCTGACTACCTGACCAAAAAGGGGTCCCTGGCTACCTAAACCTAAAGGGGGCCATGGCTACCTGACCATAAAGGGGGCCCTGGCTTACTAAACCTAAAGGGGGCCCTAGCTACCTAACCATAAATGAGGCCCTGGCTACCTAAACCTAAAGGGGGCCCTGACTATCTGACCATAACGGGGGCCCTGACTACCTAAAAAATAAAGGGGGCCCTTACTACCTACAGAATAAAGAGGGCCCTGACTACCTACAGAATAAAGGTGACTAACTACCTGTAAAATAAAGGGGACTCTAACTACCGGCAACATAAAGGGGGCCCTAACTACCTAAAAACTAATGGTGGCCCTAACTACCTACAAACTTAAGGGGCCCCTAACTACATGTGAACTAGCTAAAGGGGGTCCCGACTACCTACAAACTAAAGGGGGCCCTGGCTACCAACAAACTAGCTAAATAGGGCCCTAACTACCTACCAGCTAGCTAACGACGGCCCTAACTACCTACATACTAGCTAAAGGGGCCCTAACTACCAACAAACTAGCTAAAGGGGGCCCTAACTACCAACAAACTAGCTAAAAGGGGCCCTACCTACCAACAAACTAGCTAAAGGGGGACAAGTCATCATGACGATGTGGAACGGATGCAGAAGAAAAGGGAATAAGAACGACTCATAAGAGAAGAGAACGACTCATCAATAGAGTTCCGGAGTCCCAGAGTCAGGGTTATTTTACTCTATAAGATCATCTTATTCACTGTAATGGATGTGACCTGAGTTGGTGATGGGACCCCTATGTGGTCTCTATATGGGGTGTTTTAGGTTATACCTGAGCTGGGTGTCTGACCACTATGTGGTCTCTATATGGCGGTGTTGTAGGTTATACCTGAGCTGGTGTCGGACCTCTATGTGTTCTCTATATGGTGGTGGTGTGGGTTATACCTGAGCTGGTGTCTGACCACTATGTGGTCTCTATATGGCGGTATTGTAGGTTATACCCGAGCTGGTGTCTGACCTCTATGTGGTCTCTATATGGCGGTGTTGTAGGTTATACCTGAGCTGGTGTCGGACCACTATGTGGTCTCTATATGGTGGTGGTGTAGGTTATATCGGCATTAGTATAGTGGCAGCGTACACTTGTCCCTGATCGTAAAAGTGAGGGAACACCTGACCCTGTGATAGGAGTTAGACTTTTACGTTCTTGCTTGTGTTTATTTTAGAAGGTGGTGAGGGGCGTGGCCAAGGGAAATGTGGAGGGGGATATTGTATGTGGGCTGGTGGGGGATATGGATAGAGCTACTTAGCCATGTGTCTTGATTCTAGCTGACTATGTGTGAGTAGATAGATAGATAATAGATAATAGATAGATAGATAGATAGATAATAGATAGATAGATAGATAGATAGAGATGATAGATATGTGACTCACTTGATATTGTACTTCACAATACAGTTCTGTTTTGCACACTGTATTATGTGGTAAAATAGGCGCATTTCTGTCCAAGACAACGGGAATCATTCCAAGTACAATAGGGTGGGCCCCCCAAGATCAACTCCCCTGTGGGCCCCAGACCCCCAAGTCCAACACTGATTACACTGTAAGGTGACACCAATGTGTATAGATAACTCAGGATCCACCAGTCACAATAGGAGATAGTCACAGTTCACCCTCCCCCCTTCCTGCACACTGACTTCTTCCCAGGTCATAGAGAATGACTAGAAACTCTCTTATAGAAGTCAATGGGATTGATTCAGTCCACAGGTTCCTATGTGCATGAAGCTGCTGTAAAGCATCTGTCTAAATGCTGTCCCCACAATCATATGCAGATGAGAAATCTACAATCAGAAAATAAAAACGGCCAAGAAGAAAATAATATGGATCAGGGTCTTGTTTTAATTAGTAAAAAAAAAGTTTTGGCAACAGATTCCCTGTTTCTACACTAGACTAGATTTATGACTGCAGCCTTTAGGCAGAGAACTTTTGTTACCAGTCTCTTCCTGTCCAGTAGCTAACTCTTCCCATACACAACAGTTTCAGCATGTAAGCAATAGATGTTAAATGCTTCAGCTCAGCTAAACCTAGGACCTGGCCATTTTATTGTCAGTAACAGAAAATGAACTCATTCATACATTCTTTGCACATTAAAGGTAATTAACCCATTTAATTTAGTCACAGAACTCATGTATTTTCTCACATTTAGATTTTATGAAAGTTCTGTCACATTTGTTATAATATTCACATAATACAGGAGTTCGGCAGTTGTAACCTTCACCATTGAGTTTTCATTTTCAGTGTTAAGGTGGATATGTTTCTGTAGTCCCCTCTCAATTGAAATAAATAGGCAGGTATTGAAATTGAAAGGTGATTCTTATGAAATTCTCACTAAAGGAACCCTATTCAATGCTAAAACTAGCACTATTGCTCAGATCGATTTCTCTCAGGTTGCTACACACCAGTGACCGGTGCATGGCTTTAGCTCTGTGCAAGAAATGGGCGATAGAGGTAGAAATTCAGGTAATACTCCCTGTCATAGTTGTATCTGTTTGTTTGATAAAAAAAAGATACTAATTATAAGTGGATTTATGTTTCCCTTAAATGCTATCACAGGCAAGCAAATATGTAGCCTTAACATGATTTGTATGTATGTAACACATGTGGAATGTAAAAGTAACTAATGTGACAACAACAAACACACAGATTTTGAATTGTGAATGACTTTATTTGCAAATTTTGTATTCCACCAAACCAGAGGCGTAACTAGAGAAGCCAGGGCCCCATAGCAAACTTTTGAATGGGCCCCCCCCCCCCTCCCTCTGACCACGACCCTGTACCAGGACATGCTGTTAGATAATGTAGATAATACAAGGGGCAAATACCTCACCATACATCTCACCATCATACTGCTACCAATCAAATCCCACTATACTAAGACCAGCATTACCAATAACGCTATTACATAAGGACCTGATTATACCTCCAGAACACGACCACAAATTACCACCACACAGTGACTGAATAATACCCCTACACTATTACTGATCAGTACACAAAGACCAATACTGTCTAATAATAATAATAATATATAATAATATAGTGACCATAAAGTGGTATATACTAGTGTACACAGGCTCTGCAGACTGTATATAACCACCATACAGTGACCATATAGTGGTAGACAGCAGTGTACACAGGCTCTGCAGACTGTATATAACCACCATACAGTGACCATATAGTGGTAGATAGCAGTGTACACAGGCTTTGCAGACATATAAGTGATTACAGTGCAGTTACATCTTGTGACTCACAGGTGACGTTTCTCTGACCAGTCGTTGACTTTCTATTTTGTTATGCATCCAGTCCGCCATCTTGATGACATCTACCGACCACATTTCCCTGCAGATTTAGACACAAATATATTATAATCCTGACTTTTCCAGCACCTGCCCCCCTGGCTATATGGGGTCCATTTAGGCAGGCAGGGCTTAGATAGGGTATATGGGGCCCCAAATAGGCAAGGTTTAGGTAGCCAATAGAGTGCCCATATAGGCAGGCAGGGTTTAGGTAGCTATAGGGAGCCATACAGGTAGACAGGGGTTAGGTGGGCTATAGGGGCCATATAGGTAGGGTTTAGGTAGCTAAAGGGGTCCCCATATAAGTAGACCGGCAGGCTTTTGGGGGGATACAGGCAGGCTTGTGGGGGTATACGGCAGGCATATAGGGGTGTAGAGGCAGGCATATGGGGCTGTACAGGCCGGCATATGGGGCTGTACAGGCAGGCAGGCATCTTGGGGGCTGTATAGGCAGGCAGGCATATGGGGGCTGTATAGGCAGGCATATAGGGGGCTGTATAGGCAGGCAGATAGGGGGCTGTATAGGCAGGCAGGCAGGCAGGCAGATAGGGGGCTGTATAGGCAGGCAAGCAGGCAGATAGGGGGCTGTATAGGCAGGCAGGCATATAGGGGGCTGTATAGGCAGGCAGGCAAGGCATATAGGGGTAGCTATAGGCAGGCATATGGGGGAGTATAGGTCAGGCATATGAGGGGCTATAGGGCAGGCATATGGGGGGCTATAGAGGCATGGAAGGCATATGGGGGGCTATAGGCAGGCATATGGGGGGTATAGGAAGGCATATGTGGGCTATAGGCAGGCATATGGGGGCTATAGGCAGGCATATGGGGGCTATAGGCAGGCATATGGGGGCTATAGGCAGGCATATGGGGGGCTATAGGCAGGCATATGGGGGCTATAGGCAGGCATATGGGGGCTATAGGCAGGCATATGGGGGGCTATAGGCAGGCATATGGGGGAGTATAGGTAGGCATATGGGGGGCTATAGGTAGGCATATGGGGGCTGTATAGGCAGGCAGGCATATGGGGGCTATAGGCAGGCATATGGGGGCTATAGGCAGGCATATGGGGGGCTATAGGCAGGCATATGGGGGCTACCTGCCCCCCTGGCTATATGGGGTCCATTTAGGCAGGCAGGGCTTAGATAGGATATATGGGGCCCCAAATAGGCAAGGTTGAGGTAGCCAATAGAGTGCCCATATAGGCAGGCAGGGTTTAGGTAGCTATAGGGAGCCATACAGGTAGACAGGGGTTAGGTGGGCTATAGGGGCCATATAGGTTGGTTTAGGTAGCTAAAGGGGCCCCATATAAGTAGCCGCAGGCTTGTGGGGGTATACAGGCAGGCTTGTGGGGGTATACGGCAGGCATATAGGGGTGTAAGGCAGCATATGGGGGCTGTACAGCAGGCATATGGGGGCTGTACAGGCAGGCATATGGGGGCTGTACAGGCAGGCATATGGGCTGTATCAGGTCAGTCATATGGGGTGTATAGGCAGGCAGGCATATGGGGGCTGTATAGGCACACATATAGGGCTGTTAGGCATAGGGGGCTATTGGCAGGCTTTTGGGGGGCTATAGGCAGGCATATGGGGGCTATAGGGCAGGCATATGGGGGGCTATAGGCAGGCATAATGGGGGGCTATAGGCAGGCATATGGGGGTATAGGCAGGCATAGGGGTCCACAGGCAGGCATATGGAGGCTTATCATGCAATGGGGGCTATAGGCAGGCATATGGGGGGCTATAGGCAGTGCATATGGGGGGCTTATAGGCAGCATATGGGGGTATAGGCAGGCATATGGGGGGCTATATGGCAGGCATATGGGGGGTATAGCAGGCATATGGGGGGGTATAGGCAGGCATATGGGGAGAGGCATATATGGGGTAAGCAGGCATATGGGGGCTATAGGCAGGCATATGGGGGCTATAGGCAGGCATATGGGGGGCTATAGGCAGCATATGGGGGGCTATAGGCAGGCATATGGGGTTAGATAAAATAAGAAACAACTTACTCACCTCGGTCCACGCTCCCCCGATTGCTCACGTCTCCGCTCTGCTGCTCTCCCTGCAGCTCTGCGCTCAGCGTGGCGGCGCGGTGATGTGACGTCACCAGCGCGCGCCTCGTGACCACAGAGCGCCGGCAGGGGGAAGTAACAGAACGGAGCGATCGTGCGCTCCGTCCTGCTACTACCGAGCAGCGCTGCCTCTGAACGCTCGGGCCGGGGGGGCCCGGCGTTCAGAGGGAGTTATGCGCTGGGCCCCGCAGCTCCCCGCCCGCCGCAGTGAACTGTTAAGTTTCACTGCCGGCGGGCCCAGGAGCGGCATTAACCGGGTAGTGGACGCCGTAGCAGCTGCCCGGGCCCCCCTAAGCGCAGGGGCCCCGTAGCAACTGCTACCCCTGCTACCCCGGTAGTTACGCCACTGCACCAAACATGTTTCTATACCATTCATAAGTTCTTGTGTTCAGGAAACCAAGAGATCCCGCTGATGGTGGGATGCAGCTTATAGGGAAATATAGATACTTTTGGAGTATAGTGAGGTTGTCCTGTTAAAAAGTTTTCTTTTTATTTGCTATACTAGTGCCTATGCAAACAAAAAAGGCTTGTACTCACTTGGATTCAGCCCTGCACTTTTGTTACTCTCCACCAATCTCCTGTTTTCTTCTAGTCTTCATTCCAATGAGACATGAGGCCACTGATTGGTTGCAGTGGTTATGTGCCATTAGCTGACAGCACTGTTCAGAGGATTAACTTCCAAATGGTAATGTTAGCCAATGGCACATTACAGCTTCAGCCAATCAGTAGCTACAGCAGTGACATCCCACTGAAATCAAGACTGGAAGAAAACAGAAGAGTCCCACGTCCGTGTGCTCGGGTTTACATTATGTGCTTGTTTCTGGCGCAATATAATCTAACGGACTGAGATTATATCTAATGAGAAACTGGTGGTTGTCTACCGGGTTGGCCGTGCTCTGTTTCATTGGTGATAGTAAAAAAGAGGTCTCTCAGTCGGTCAGGGTTTTGAGCGAGAGCCATGCCAGCGGCATGTGGGCTGTCATCTATCACTCCCCATGCCTCCCTGTACCTGTGTGGCCATGGAGCGTTTATGGATAGGTATCCAGCTATTCTTACATACCCCTAAGGGGTGCAGAACGTCAGGTATACGGCACATATCTGGTCACATGTCAGACCTTGGCCAGAGGGTCCTGACCCGGGGACCAACGAACAGAGCCTGTTCATGACAGGGTAGCTAACATACAGACCCTTTAAAGCCACATCAGAACTGGACTGGTCCCTAAAAAATGTGTTGCAAATTTTCTTGAAAATGGGTACATTTCTAAGCCCCCCTAACATCATGAAAAAAAAGACATTTAAAATTTGATGCCAAAATAAAGTAAACACAGTATATAGTAGATGTTAGTTATAAACTATTTTGTGTGGTGTAACTGTCTTACACGAAGAAATTTTTGAACTTTGAAAATATAAAATTTTTGAACATGTTCAGGACATTTTGATATTTTTTATAAATAAACAAGGATTGTATGGACCAAAATTTCTTACTAACTTAATGCACAATGTATCAAAGAAAACTTAAAAAAAAAAAAACATGGATTTAGGTTAAAAACCATTAAGAAGTTATTCCCACATGCCAAATTTTGAAAAATGGGGCTCTGCCATAGAGGTCAAAATTGGCTGGGGGTAAATAGAAAGCCAATTAACCTATCTGCAAGATTTTGGACACAGGCAAAGCTGTATGTAAATAAAACGCAGTAGAAGTAACACAGATCTAATCCTCAAGCTTTCCCATAGCAGGTATACCTATTAAATATCTTTGAGCATTGGTAGTGACTGATTACTAGCTGTACGCAGTTATTAACATACTTAATAGAAATAATTAAACTACTATAGGCCTGTACGCCCACAAACATGCTTACTTTCCATTTGAATGTACTTATGTTTTACTTGTATATGAATAATTACCTACTGACAATTATACATGACCTCATACTGTGCAAGTGATACACCATGAATTACAACCATGGGAACTTAGATAAGACAAAGTCATTTCATTGCATACTGTAAAAAAAAGTTATTCATTATAAAATACTATTCTTCTTACAGAAAATGTAATTTAGCTAACAAGATCACATATAGTGTTGTATGGCAAAGTGGCAGGCATTCTCACCATACAGTGCCCCACCACTTTCACTGCCTACTTTACCTACATATGACAATATAAACAAGATCCATAAGGACTAAAATATTTTGTACCATTGTCACAGAGGCTTAAAGGGATTGTCTCACTACAAGGATTGCTTTTTATGTTAAAGATCTTGCAAAAACAAGTCACTTTACATTTTGTGTCCCCTTAACAGTGTCCTACCTATCTGAGACATCCCCTTTGGGTTAAACACCTTTAGGTCACTATAGCTACAGACCTGTTTTTCTCTCTCATGATAGGCGCCAGCAAATGGTTGCTATAGCTACAGACCTGGCTTCTACTGCAGCCCAGTGGAAGCCAGTAAACACGCCCCGAATTCAAAGTGCAACCAAGAAAACAAGACTGAGGTAAGATGAATAAATGTAGTAAGACAACCCCTTTAATTTCTCCATTAAGAATTGTTGCAGTAAAATTTATTTACTATATTTTCAGGAAATGACCAATAGATCTTTATTAAATACTTACCTTCTGTGCAATTACTAGGAGTGAAGTGTGCCCTGTGTAACATATCAGGTCAATTAGCTCTCAGCATCACCATCTCCTTAGTTAGACAGATTCTGGCACATCAATGTACGTCTCTCCAACACTGTAGTTAGGTTAAAAACTGACCTCATCCAGCTATAGTCTTCCTTTATCACCCTGTAACAGGTCAGTGCCCAGTATACATAATATAAACCCTCTAATTACTGAGGTTCCACTACTAACCAAGGTCTGAGCCTATTGCTCCCCACAAACAATATTCATGCCAGCAATCATTTGGTACTTGCTCCCATAGGTTAGCAGCACCAGTTGTTCAACAAACTGAGAGAGCCTTCTGTAAGGAACTCACAACCTTCTTAAAGGAGTTTGTCTCACCTTACTGTTTCACATAACCTGTTCTTCACAGACAGCTTCAGGCTCACACGTCCTGTTCAGGCTGTGGCCAGTTCTACAGCAGTGACTGGCATATCAGCTCTGCTATTCCAAGCTTAGCTTGTTATAGGGACATTACTAACAAAAGAATGTAAACAATAAGGCAGAAGACTACAGAACTGTATAGGGTGAAAATGTGTAATTAACGCATATAAACAAGCTCCTGTGCTATAGATAAGGCGCAGCAGGGAGTGGCATCATCATGGTCGGACAGGGCTGCTGGAGCATAAAGAGCAGAGACACATGGTCAGTAACCTAGGGAAGCTTGTGTGCACAAGCAGGAGATAAGATCTTCTGTATCTCCTCTAGCACTTAAAAGCAAACTCAGAACAGCAATTGTCTAACTACTATGTGTTTGGACTACATCCCTGTCTACATGTTATGTGGTGCATTTTGGCTTTACTGAACCCTAATGGCAGATGTTGGAGGAAGGAAGGATAGGACATGTTGTATTTTAACATAATAACATCTTTGTTCTCATGGGAGATAAAATGTCTGGCAGTGGCTTATTCCCCTTTCCCCACTTAGAAGACTTGCAAGTGAGTGTGCATTGGTATGGGGGGAGTCAGGAGAAATAGCTGTCAGCCGAACAAATGTTTGGCCAACAGCTACGGTACTAAAGGTGTAAGGCCACCTTTACAAAAGTGAGAGGTTATAAATCAGGCTTGTGCAACTGATAGTCATCAGGCTGTCAGACTTGAAACTCAGGGTAATTCCTTGCTGGTTTATACTTACACATCAACCTGTCATAAATTTTAGTCTTTTAAAGACTAGCTGAATAGTTACATATTAAATGAAAATAGAGACCTTGATCTGGAATGATGCAGACTGGAATCACTGATTTCGGAAAAGTTTTGGACTTCCTAAACAATAAAGAACTTCAATCTAAGCATATAAAATGCAGTATATTGTCCCTACAATGAGTGGTAACCCTTCCTGTTTACATAACAGCCTTGTATGGGGATCATGTCTTGGTTTTGTAAGCATACAAGAAATCATTCTCATATCCCCCTAGTACGGGGCTGATTCACTTCAGAAACATCTACATATACCTCCTGAAGGCAAAGACAGGTTAAAAGGTGATATTCTGATGGTGTAAGTTGTCCCGCTTGCTCTTTTACCCCAAAAAGTGCAAATAACTTTTGAACTATTTTGCAGATTCCAATAAATTTACACTGCACAGACATTACTCCATGACAGTAAAAATGATGTGCTTGTTTGCAGTGTAGGTGCCAGAAAACTGGGAGGAGAAGCTCGGTGGTGCCGTTTGGCAATAGAGAAAGAAGCGATGGGCACAGCTGGAGTCCCTTTGCTCAGTCTGTCCATAATCTATAAGAAGTGCTTGTGCAGTTTACATCTGTAACCCAAAAGAATATACAGGTACACCATGGAGGAATTTGTCTTCATTGTTAGCACATACTGGAAAAGTAAGTAGGTAAAGACATGTCAAAAAGAATTTATGAAGAAATATGGAAGAGGATAACTGCCATTAAAGCACTGCATTCTCTACCTGGCAAAAAAATTGTACTGGACTGGCCCACAGAGGAATGATGGAAACCCCAGCAGCTGTAGGGTGTGCCCCCAAATCAACTTAACTGGTGGGCCCCAGAATTAACAGCACTGGTGGGCCCTGGGCACCCTAGTCAGGCACCTGGCACATTGTTGGATGTCTATGGTTATATCCATGGTGAAGGATGTCCAAATATTTGGATTGGTTTGTCAATGGGCAGAACAAACAGATCATCGTCATTCATATTTTGTCACTAGTTCACAAATTGGAACTTCTACATCAGCATAACTGCCTGATTTTTTTTCTATGAGGTTACCTGTGGAGGGGAATGTAGCAAAACAAGCCTAGAACACTTGTAGAACTATCATCAATATCCGGCAAGATGGATCCGGATATGCTGGCAGGCACCTATCTAAACATAGAGCATTGTGTTTATGCATGTTTGGATGAAAATGGTGCACTTTTCCAGAACGTGTTGTGACATTAATTTTATTGCCAAAGAGCAAAGTATGTGCAAGTTAAATTTCATTGTAATATGTTGAATAGTTAAAGTTATCCATACTTTTTTGGGTATCAAATAGATATATAGAGTTGCATCATCAAACAAAACACTAAGGGCGACACGTATGATCAGGAGTTGCGCCTGTTTTCTGGCGAAAACTGCGCCTCACCGTATCGAATCCCCTGTCGGAGGCAGGGATGCGATGTTAGGCGCAACCTTCGCCACTTTCGGCTGCGCCTAACATGAAGGGGCGTGCAGTGGGCGCGCTGTGGGCTTTCTGGGGCGGGGTGCGACAAATTCGAAAACTCCGAGGCATGTATGATTGCGGGTCGGCAAAGTAAGACGCAATGCAGCGCTCGACAGCTCCGACAGGCAGACCTAGTTGAATGTGATCTACCTGAGCGGAGAAGTCGAAGTGGAGCGCTGAACTCTTGTAATGTGCTCTAGTTCTACACTTACGGCAGTACACTACTAAAATAAATGAATTGTCAAGAAGAATAAATAATTAAGCCAGAAATCCTGCTTGGAGGACAATAGGTCCCAGCAAGCCTTTTGTTGTATATACTGAATTGCATTAAACTTCAAAGCAGCCCAAATACATCTAAAATTGTTGTTATGGAAAAATGTTTAATAAAACATCTGTCCAACATCTGCATTGGCTTATGTGATATTAAATTAGTGTAATTTCCACAGACTTTTGAATACATTTTGTAGTGGAGATATTTTCCTTTGGAGCTAATATATACACTCACCGGCCACTTTATTAGGTACACCATGCTAGTAACGGGTTGGACCCCCTTTTGCCTTCAGAACTGCCTCAATTCTTCGTGGCATAGATTCCACAAGGTGTTGCAACGATGCTCAATTGGTACCAAGGGGCCCAAAGAGTGCCAAGAAAATATTCCCCACACCATGACACCACCACCACCAGCCTGAACCGTTGATACAAGGCATGATGGATCCATGCTTTCATGTTGTTGACGCCAAATTCTGACCCTACCATCCAAATGTCGCAGCAGAAATCGAGACTCATCAGACCAGGCAACGTTTTTCAATCTTCTACTGTCCAATTTCGATGAGCTTGGGCAAATTGAGAGCCTCAGTTTCCTGTTCTTAGCTGAAAGGAGTGGCACCCGGTGTGGTCTTCTGCTGCTGTAGCCCCATCTGCCTCAAAGTTCGCCGTACTGTGCGTTCAGAGATGCTCTTCTGCCTACCTTGGTTGTTACGGGTGGCTATTTGAGGCACTGTTGCCTTTCTATCAGCTCGAACCAGTCTGCCCATTCTCCTTTGACCTCTGGCATCAACAAGGCATTTCCGCCCACAGGACTGCCGCTCACTGGATGTTTTTTCTTTTTCAGACCATTCTCTGTAAACCCTAGAGATGGTTGTGCGTGAAAATCCCAGCAGATCAGCAGTTTCTGAAATACTCAGACCAGCCCTTCTGGCACCAACAACCATGCCACGTTCAAAGGCACTCAAATCACCTTTCTTCCCCATACTGATGCTCAGTTTGAACTGCAGGAGATTGTCTTGACCATGTCTACATGCCTAAATGCACTGAGTTGCCGCCATGTGATTGGCTGATTAGAAATTAAGTGTTAACGAGCAGTTGGACAGGTGTACCTAATAAAGTGGCCGGTGAGTGTATATTGTCATGAATGTTATTGTAAAAAATGTATTAATACATTGATTTAATTGTTCCTGCACTTGGATATGTGTGTTTATTAAGTAATTCATTTCAATGTCAAATCCATTTTATTCTTCATACTGTGTAATGTATTTCTGTCGCGAAATCCGTTCCAGAATTACATTGCAAATACGTGCCACAAAGTGTGGAAATACATTACACAGTATGAAGAATAAAATGGAATTGACGTTGAAATGAATTACTTAATAAACAGACATATCCATGTGCTGGAACAATGAAATCAATGTATTAATACATTTTTTACAATAACATTAATGACAATATATATATTAGTTTCAAAGAAAACAATATCCACTACAAAATGTATTCAAAAGTCTGTGAAAATTATACTAATTTAACATCAAATAAGCCAATGCAGATGTTGGCCAGATGTTTTTATTGGTTTTTTTTTTTATTTGTTTTTTTAAATGTATGTTCTTCTTCTTTCTCCATGTATTCTATTTAGTATCTACAGCAAGAGCCAGCACAGCACCGGTGTTGCTGGGACCTGTGGTCCTCAAAGCAGGATTTCTATGTTCCCTGGGCTTTGTTCTAGACGTATTTACTTCCGTATTTACGTCCAGAATTACATCCGGATTTAAATAGGCATCCATTGTAAGCTAATAGTTCATTATTTCAGGCACATTTGTTGATGTTTTTACGGAGGTAAATACGGATGTAAATACGTCTAGAATGAAGCCCAGGGAACATAGAAATCCTGCTTGGAGGACCACAGGTTCCAGCAACACCGGTGCTGTGCTGGCTCTTGCTGTAGATACTAAGTAGAATACAAGGTAAAAGAAGAACAAATACGTTTAAAAAAACAAAAACAATAAAAACATCTGGTTAGTGGCATTCTCTCACTTTTTTTAAGACCTTTTCGAGGTGATATTTGTTACTTTGTAGATCTGATATATATATTTGCTTTCATTTTAATACATCAAATTTTAACAAACATTGAGAAATAGATTTTATACTACGTTAATATTTATCTTTATTCATTCATTCATTGGAAAGACAACTATTTTTCCTATTCACTAACATGCTTCATGCTTTTTCATGCATTTCCAGCCTGCCTCGATTCGTACGAGATGTTAGGCGCATTCCTTCTGCACCTAAGTCCCGCAATGCGCCTCACACACAGGCGAGGCGCAGGGGACTTTACACCGCATGCATGAGCACACCTCGGGCGCCGACATAAATGAGGCGCAGCTTTCACTTTAGATCGCGCTAAAACGGGCGCTCCGACGCGCCGATCTTCATACATGTCACAGCAATATCAGAATTGGACCTCTGCTGATTGGCAGAGGGTTGAATTCTCTGATCAGCCACGTTTTCTGCTCCATTAAACATGTTGGCATGTCAGGAGAAAAACATCAGAGAACAAACAATCCGCAACCATTATTGAAAGAACACAGCTGGTGGTGGAAGTGTTGTGGTCTGGGGATGTTTTCATGGCATTCTCTGGGCTTACTACTCCATGTGAAAGCCACTCTCAACAGATTTAGATATGAATCCATCCTTGCAGATCACGCACACCCATACATGCTGGTTGTCTTCCTTGGGGTGGATGGGATTTTGCGACATGTCATACGGCTATAAATGTTACTTATGGCTATTTTGGTTGGAATAGAATGACTATGACTTCCAGGTAATACCCTGGCCCTCTGATTCCCCATATATTAACCAAATTGAGCATCTATAGGACAACTTCAATCATTGTGTTTGCTCTATGGATCCTTCCTTTTGCTCCCTCCAGCAGCTGTAGGATGCACTGCAGTCAGCATGGCTCCCGATACCTGTGACAACCTACAAGGATCTTATTGAATCACTCCCAGCATGTCTAGCTGCTGTCCACATGGATGAGTGGGTCCAGAGAATGCCATGAAAACATCCCCAAATCATAAAGCTGCCACAACCAGCTTGTTTTCTTCTAGCAATGGTTGCAGGGCGTTTGTTCTCTGATGCTTCTCACCTGCCATACCACAGTCTATCTGTTTGATGAAGCAGAAACATGACTCATCAGAGAAGGCAACCCTTTGTTAATTGGTGGGAGATTAATTCCAATACTGCTATGAAAATTGAAGCATTTTCTGCCAATGCAACTTTGTTAACAAATGTACAGTGACCATACGCAAAGTAGAGTTCGCTGAACTGGTAGCTCAGTGGTTCATTTTGTCATTGAGCTGCTCCACTGCAGTGTGTTGGTTGCTCTTTAATAGCTGACATTTACTAGTTATACACAATGGTGCCATTTGTCCACTCGCAATACACTTTCACCACAGCAGCACGTGAGCAGTTCACAAACTGCACAGTTTCCAAAATCCTGCTGCCAGCAACGAAAGACAATACTCATTTCTCTTTTTTTTTCAATTTTGATAAATCACCCATATTATCAATGACATCAACAAGGGTTGTGTGTGCAGACAGCCTACAACATATCTTATATACCCACCAAGCCAGCTCACCACACGTGACTTCCTTAATGAGCTGACATTGAAAGTAGAAAGTGGTCATAAAAATGTGACTTGACTGTAAAAGTTTAGTAATGGGGTAAGAATAGCTTCACATCACTTGCACATATACTATGGATGGACACTAGAAAGCAATTACTTATGCAAAATAAAAAGGTTGCATAAACTGTGAACGCCTCCTTAGAGGTGGTGTTACCTAAGGAATAGAAGAGAACTTGTGGCTCACATTGTTAGATATGAATCTCTAATTAATAATGATGCTGAAAATCACCCGAGCCTTTGAAGTTAATAATTAGTGACATTTGGAGCCAGAACATTACTGTGGCCCAGTGTCTGCTAAGAAATCATCTATTTAGGTTTTTGTATCAAAGTTTTTCGTTTGTAAACCCCTCAGGTTGTTGAGGCGTGAACGTGCACACTGGAGAATGACATCAATGTTGGCAATTTGTATTTGATAAATCTTAAATTACACTTTTGGCAAGCACTAGTATCTTTAGGGTGTTGGCATCTTGCAGTGTGGATTTGATTGCTAAATATCTTCTCTCTGCACTGGACTTGCTGAAACAAGAATTTTAAAGACATACGCTACCTGTAAATCTCTAATTCAGCAATAAAAGAGAAAACCTTCAGGTTACCAAACAACCATTGTGATATACATAGAATATTCTCCTCTAAGGTTCACTAGACTACATCATCCAACGGTCATCACTCAATGGCTCTAACAATACTATTTCATTATACAGTATCCACAGATCCCTATCACTAAGGACATGCTATCAGCGGAGCAGAGCTCTCCCTGTCCATTTGTTATGCTATGGCAGTATCCATTATCACTTATGAAGTTGTACTCTTCAGATGTTATGACAGCATTGCTGCAGTGACACCATATAGTGATCTGCTCAGTAATTAAGGTATAATCTTGTGGAGCATATGGTTTCCTCTAATCATATTACTTTGCTTATCACCATCACTGCTTCTACTGATTATATGTATTAAGCCCTAATAACACCTGGTATATATGACTCTAGTGTCTGTCTACAGTGTCTGTTACGACCACCACCTGCTGCTCCCATCACTACATTCATATAGAATACATTATTTCTGACCCGTTTAATGGCCTTGGATCTATTGCAGAGCATTGTGTACATATTGTTTCAAGGTCATTTATTCCCATGTGTTAATAGCCATGCTGAAATGTATGTATGTATTCTTTTTTATTAAGCAGCACATTTTATTTTATTTTATTTCATTTTATTATTATTATTATTATTATTATTATTATTATTATTATTAAAGCTCCAACCTGCTTGGAAATAAAACATACTGTCAATCCTGTTTCTTATTCAACATCCTAAATTAATATTTTAAAGTAAATTTAACAGGATGTCATTAGTAAAGGGCTATTATTATCTAATTGATTAGCTTTAAACATGTCGGCAAAGGTCAATAAAGATTATTACCAAATACATTGCTGTTCCAATTTTGTTTCTTTTCAGAGTTAGAGCAGTTCTTATCTCCTTCTTGATTACACAACCTTCCCTAGTTACCGACCATCTCTCTCTGCTTTAGCAGTGGCAGGGCTGGTGACATCACTCCCTGCTGTGTCTTATCAGCAGGATGAAGCTTGCTTCTCAGTTTCTGATCTTATAATTCAACTGAGAAAAACTTTAACCTTTAGAGTTACTGACCTGGGAACAGACTTGAAACATCCTGTCAGATATGCAGAGCGAATTTATGTTACATCAAAGAAGAGTCACTCAGCAGCTAAACGTGAGTCTTGGCAGCATGTAAGGTTTTCTCTCTTGCTGGAAGCTTCTTCTCATGACGAATACAGCTGTGCTAGCTCACATTTATAGCCAGACCTCCTACTCGGACAATGTCATTATTTTTGCACAACCCCTCTATCAATAAAGTCTCTCTAACAGGCTCAGATAGGAGCTAGCAGCGCTGAAATGCCAGTAACTGCTGTAGAACAGCCCACAGCCTGCACTGAGTGTGAACCTGAAGAGGCTGTGAAGAGTGAAAACAGCCAAGTGGGACAACTCCTTTAAGTCCAATATTCTGTGCCGATTCATTATTTTATAAATGTTTATACTGGTCAATGTTTTTATCTGCTACAGAGTTCTCAATCCCCTGCATAGACATAAAGTTTATGACAGAATGATAAAATACTGAAAGCCAACAGTCATTATTACAGAGAACCAACAAGCTCTGGTGTAACTATTCATTTCAGCATATTTCTCTTTATAAATAAAGTGCATTGCTGGTGGCTAAAAAGAGCTGAGAAAAGAAATCGGCACTGACATTTTTGATGATAAAAAATGAAAACAAACAAATGACGTGCAGTAGTGGACATTTACAATGTTCTTCTCTACTGTTTTACCAAGTGTGACAGAGTAAGGTCACACTTGGACTAGTGTTTTCTTCATGTTTTAGGGAAAGCTTAAAGAAATGGATGACGTTCAGTTCTAAGGAATGCAGTCTAGTGGAAAACAAGTTTACATTGGTTTACAAAAAGAACATTGTACTGTTCTATAACGTGTCTGTGGCAGTTTAGTGGTCCTGCATTGTTGCACTAGATTGGAAACAGCATAAAAATGGAGCGTATATGCTGTAATTTTTAATGCAAAAAAACCCCAGATCAATGTGAACAGGTCCATTAGCTTTCTAGAGCTACTGAATGTATTTTTTTTAGCGTTTTTCGTTTCATAAAAATGCTGAAAAAATGACTGAAGAGAGGTCCCATAGACTTATACAGTAAAAACTTTCTGTTGTCTTCACAGAACGGCTTTTATTTCTGCTCGTTTTTCTGCTGGACGTTTTTTTAAACGTTGTAAAAAACGACTGAGCAAGGCAGAAAATTTACTATCATAGTCTTTGTAAAGCACTGGATGCTTTTTGACGCGTTTTTACATGCTTTTTTTGCAGAAATCGATAGACATTTAGGGCAACATGTATGAATGGGGCTGCAGCAGATATCTGCCGTCTTTTCAGCCCGATATCAGGCGCAGCCCCGTTCATACATTTTTAAATCTCCTGTACTTCACTCCCCAATGTATTACATAACAGGAGGCGGGCGCACTAGAACCGTACGAAGCTATAGATTTATAGCTTCACTACGGCATTTCTACGCACATTACTGCTGGAACAGGTAGAGCACTTTCAAAGTGGTTTACCTGACCAGAAATGTCGCCCGAGCGCTAGGATGTGCCTGTTTTATGACCCACTGTAGAGCGGGTTCATAAATCAGGCACATTCTGTAGCCTCCTGTCTAGCACTCCTGCTCCAAACCATCCTCAACTCTGCTGCCCGTCTTATCTACCTCACTACTCCACTGCCTCTCCCCTCTGCCAATCCCTACACTGGCTACCCATTGCCCAGCGAATTAATTTCAAGGTGCTAACCATGACCTACAAGGCTCTCCATGACCTCTCCCCTCTATACATCTCTGCCCAAATCTCCAGATATCTCCCCTCACGCAATCTCCGCTCCTCACAGGACCTTCTCTTCTACTCTCCCCTTATCAGCTCCTCACACAACAGTCTCCAAGACTTCTCTCGTGCTTCACCCACTCTCTGGAACTCACTGCCCCAACACATCAGACTCTCTTCCACTTTCACCAGCTTCAAAAGCAACCTGAAAACCCATCTTTTCAGGATAGCCTATAAACTATAGTACCCTTGCTGTCAATACACCCTCCACAAACATGTCTGCCCCTCACCTTCTGTCTCTTTCCCCCTTCCTTGTAGATTGTAATCCTTCATGGGCAGGGTTCTCTCTCCATCTGTGCCAGTTGATTGTCACATACTGTCAGCATTGAACTTGTTTGACTTATGTTATGTATGTAACCCCTGCGAATGTACAGCGCCCTGGAATCAACGGCACTCTAAAATAAATAATAATTCTATGTCTGTGTAATGCGCATGAAATTTGGCGTGTTAACGCCAAACTTCATGCATGTCGCCCATAACGCTTTGCATTTCTGCAAAAAATGAGCGTAAAAATGTGCAAAAAAACCCGCAAAATGCACCAAAAAAATGCTTTTTCAGCAGCTTTTGACAGGCTGTGGACAAAAAACTCAGTTTTATGAACGTTTTTAGGATTTGGGTTTCAGGGCATTTTTTGTCCACTGCTGTGTAGACATAGCCTTAGTTGTAATCAAAGAATTTTGCTGATTTCCAAAAGGTATTGCATATGCAGTGGGAACAATTGATAGATCTTATCTACATTATCATTGTTCTTGCTCAATGAATGAAGTCTTATTTACTACTTTTTCGTTTCATCATCATAAGCTGTCTCTAGGCCTGTAGTTCTTGCAAATGTTCTTGCTGATTTTTATATTTATGTCTAAAATAAAAAGTGCCCCTTCAAACTAATGTGTCATGTACAGTATGTATATGCCCAGTCTACAAGCATATTGTATTTATGTTATGTAGACTGTGAAGACGAAATCACAGTGGGAGACGTTCTCTGCTTTGGTAAACAATGTTTTCTATTTAGTGCAAAACAATATATAATTAGTGTAGCTAAGGTAAATGCTTCTGGCAAAAGAGCAACACAAAGCTAAACTGCCTGATTATGGTTGAGATAATCTGCAGGATAAACGTTTTGATTTACTGAAAACTTTGTTTCCATTTAACATGTTTGGAGTCTTCAGACCTAAATACGATTCAATGAATTGTTCATTATTTGATAAATATAGCTAGTCCATGAAAACAAAATTGTAGAAATCACTTTTACATTGTTTCTGTGTCTTTTTATGCTTGGGTTGGTTGTCCAGTGTATGACATGCATTTTATTGTTACATCACCATTATATTTGCTGCTCATGCTTTTTTTTATCACTTAATAAATTTTACAGTTGGACATAACAAAAATGACCTAGTGTGACAGTTAAACCCTCTGGTCACTATGCAGACAGCATGTACGGTGCCAAGACCTGTTATTCACAAAGGTTGCTAGGCAATAAAATGATCAAGTTAGTTGTAAGGATCTGCAAAGAAAACAGCAAAAACAATAGGCTTTTAACTGAAGGCTATTTTATCTTGCTAACAAGTGCAAATGTGTACAGTATAAGTGTATACACTCTGCAAATTATAAATTGCTTACTTGCGCAAATTAATTTACAGTAGCCAAAATGAGATTACACATTTATTACATTTTGGCTATTAATACTACTGCTAATTAACTTTGATGGTATATCGACAGGATGTGACATCAAAGTGTGATAGGTGGAGCTCTCAATTCTGGAACCCGTAGCTATCTCAGGAACAGATCCCAGAAAGTCTCCACTTCAGAATATACAGTAGAGAAAGCTCGCGCTCTACTCTCCTTTCTGTTCTATTGAAGTTCTGAGCAAAGCCAAGCGCTATGTTTAGTGGTATGTAGAACTCTCAAAGAACAAAAATGTGAGTAGTGTGCGAGCTTGATCCACTGTTTATTTTAAAGGGGAGACTTTCGGAGACCCATTCGCCATTACATTGCAACATCCCTTTAAATTTTAAGGGACTAATAACATTGACATCCCATATAGTTGTATGTACCCTGTTTCCCCAAAAATAAGACAGTGTCTTATATTAATTTTTGCTCCTTAAGACGAGCTAAGACTTCTTTTTAGGGGATATTTTTTTTTTCTATGAACTATAATTCACATTTATTGTGGTATGTCCTTTCTGTTAAGGAATGCTAGACAGAAAGTCTTCGTGTTTCATCATTTCAATGATGTAACATAGAGCAAACACAATAATAAAGGTGGTCCTACAAAAGCTGAAGGGTGTGTGGGGGAGGATCCTCATATCAAACTTTACAATCAAGATGACCTCACAGATGCTCAATTGGGTTCAAGTCTGGGAAATTAGGGGCCAGGGTAGTACTTGGAAGTCTGTCATGCTTTTCCAACTAAAATAGGACATTTCTAGCCATATGAAATGTCACATTGTCTTGCTGAAAGATCTTATCCACTCCAGGGAAGACAATCAGCCTGTATAGACTTATATGATCTGCAAGGATGGATTCATAGACAAATTGTCACGGGTGGGCCCGCGACCCCGTCCCGGGTCGCGGGCACACCCGTGGTCCCCGCACGAGCGGCACCGCCGCCCGCATGTCAGGCGGTGGGCACGCTCCTCCGGCCGGCCACCTTCTTACTTACCCGGCCGCGCTCCTGTCTCTGCTCCAGCCTCCCGGCACGTGCGTTCCCGACATCTAAGGCGCGCGCGCCAGCTCTGTGAAATTTAAGGGCCACTGCACCGGTAATTGGCTATTGCCGGTCACGGCCCTTATTTAAGCCTGCCCCGTCCTGGGGCTGTTGCCGGATCTTTAGTGCCATTGAGCCTACTGAGAAAGCATTCCAAACCTTGGTCTGACTTACCGTGTACCGTACCATTAGCTTCCGTTCTCGACCACGCATCTTGCCGCCTGTCCTGACTACTGTCTGTCCACGACACGAACCATTGCGGCCTGCCTGACCTTCTGCCTGTCCCCGACTACGAGCCTGCCTGATGATCTGCACCATGCTATACTTTGGCTGCCACCGCAAGCAAGTCACGTCAGGGGTTAACGACCTGGTAGACTCCCGCCGCAGCAAGTCCATTCCGCTTTGCGGCGGGCTCTGGTGAAAACCGGGACCTACTTAGATTCCGTTCCCTGGCGTGGCTTACGCCATCGCTTGCGGCGGTCCAGTGGATCCACTTCTACGTCTGGGTACGTGACAGTAAGATCTGGCCATGGATCCCGCCAAGGTGCCTCTGCCGTCCGACGCTGG
Organism: Phyllomedusa bahiana; assembly: GCA_025379985.1. Classification (NCBI taxonomy): domain Eukaryota; kingdom Metazoa; phylum Chordata; class Amphibia; order Anura; family Hylidae; genus Phyllomedusa; species Phyllomedusa bahiana. Next base: position 232,655 of record JAODAL010000753.1, read on the forward strand.
ACCTCACCCCATTGTGACCCAGCAGTCGCAACAGATCGCTCAGCAAGCCCAGCAACTCAGCCATCTCTCCGCCATGATGCAGCAGTTCCTGGCCGCCCAGCAGCAGCAACCCGCTCCCGCTGCCCCTCCGGTTCCAGCTCCGACCGCTGGTCCACGGCTCCGTCTGTCTATGCCGTCCAAGTTCGATGGGGACTCCGAGGCCTGCGGGGGCTTTATCACCCAATGGTCCCTGCGTATCGAAGTAGTGGGCACCCAATTTCCTACCGAACGGTCTCAGGTGGCGTTCGTGCTCTGCCTTCTCTCCGGGCAAGCCCGGGGCTGGGCTGCTCCCCTCTGGGACAGGGACGATCCGGTCACAGCCAACCTGGCTACCTTCCTCACCGAGTTCAGGAGTGTATTCGAGGAACCGGCCCGGGCTTCATCTGCCGAGACCGCCTTGCTAAACCTGCGCCAAGGGGATTCTTCCGTAGGCGACTATGCCGTACGTTTCCGCACGTTGGCTTCCGAGTTATCTTGGAATGAAGCAGTGTTGACTGCCACCTTCAAGAAGGGCCTCTCCAGCCGCGGCAAGGATGCCCTCTCTGCCCGGGATCTCCGGTCTTCCTTAAGTGACCGGATCTCCCTGGCCACTCGGATTGACATCCATTTCTCGGAACGCCAGGAGGAACTCCGGCAGGAACGGGAACAGGCTAGACCCCGCCGTCTCCCTCGTCTGGCTCCAGTATTTCAAAGGCCGCCTCAGTTGTCCTCTTCACCTGCCGCCGAGGAAGCCATGGAAGTGGATAGAGCCCACCTGTCTACAACGGAGCTAACCAGAAGACGTGAGGAGAATCTTTGTCTGTACTGCGGCAGTGCAGACCATTTCCACAGATCCTGCCCACTGCGCCCTCAGCGTCCGGGAAACGGGCACACCTAGGGAACGTAGGCGAGGCGTCCCTAGGTGAGAGCAAGCCCTCGCCTCGCCTGACCATGCCCGTGATCGTCGGCACTGGGCCTGGCTCCCAGTTTCACGCTACTGCTTTCCTGGACTCTGGGTCTGCTGGAAATTTCTTGGACGCTGCCCTGGTGTCCAGCATAAGCTCCCTGTGATCCGCCTGGAGAGCCCTACTCATCTCCTCTGTCATTGGTGAGATTCTCAAGGATCCAATTCGGTTCCGGACTGAGCCTCTGGTCCTACAAGTAGGGGTACTGCACAAGGAGAGACTTGCGTTCTACGTACTACCCCGTTCCTCCTCGTCCATTCTCCTGGGTCTCCCGTGGTTGCAACGCCATGCTCCTGTGCTGGACTGGCAGACGGGCGAAGTCCTGAGTTGGGGTTCGGAGTGTCAGTCTCGCTGTTTGGTGGCACCTCGCCCGGTGCTTACCGCTTCTCCTGGGTCGTCTAAGTCGCTGACGGGCCTTCCCGCACCATACCAAGCCTTCGCAGATGTTTTCTCTGAGAAGCAAGCTGAGACGTCGCCAACCCATCGCCCATATGACTGTCCTATTGATCTAGTGCCTGGGACGTCTCCGCCACGTGGCAGGGTTGACCGCCTGTCGGTACCTGAGACCTTAGCTATGTCTACATATATCAAGGAGAATCTCCAGAAGGGGTTCATCTGCAAGTCCTCCTCTCCAGCTTGAGCCGGGTTCTTTTTCGTGGCTAAGAAGGACGGTACTCTACGTCCTTGCATAGACTATCGAGGCCTCAATAAGATCACAGTAAAGAACCGCTATCCTCTGCCCCTGATCACGGAGCTTTTTGACCGGCTATGAGGTGCCAAGATCTTTACTGAACTGGACCTGCGAGGGGCCTATAACCTCATACGAATACGTGAGGGCGATGAATGGAAGACCGCTTTCAACACCCGCGACGAGCACTTCGAGTATCTGGTCATGCCCTTCGGGCTCTGCAATGCCCCGGCCGTCTTCCGGCTCATCTCTCGGTTCTACTGGTGGCCGGGCCTAGCCCAGGATGTTCGTGAGTTCGTGGAGTCCTGCGCTTCCTGTGCCAGGAACAAGTCTCCTCGTCTCAAACCGGCAGGTCTGCTCCTTCCTCTAGCTATACCTAGCTGTTCTTGGACCCATGTGGCCATGGATTTTATCACGGATCTACCTCTTCCTCTGGCAAACACCGTGATTTGGGTGGTGACAGACCGGTTTTCAAAAAAATGTCCACTTCACTCCTCTGCCGGGCTGCCCTCAGCCCCGCGCCTTGCCAGGTTTATGTTTTTTACATATTTTTCGGCTGCATGGGCTTACTCGGCACATAGTGTCGGGACCGGGGCGTTCAAATTGTCTCAGATTTCTGGTGCTCCCTCTGCAACCAACTGCAAATGAAATTGGACTTTTCTTCAGCTACCCACCCCAGTCCAATGGGCATGGTAGAGAGAGTAAACCAGACCCTAGGTTGTACTGCGCCACTGTGTCTCCAGCGCGCCAGGTTTGTTGGTCCAGCCTGTTGGGCCGAGTTCTCCTATAACTCATTGGACTCGGAGTCTGCCGTAGCTGCTCCTTTCATTATTGCCTACGGGTGACATCCCCCCCCCACCCATCCCCCCTTTCTGTGCCCTCCGAGGGTCCCGCCTGTGCAGGAAGCTGGTCCAGGACCTGACAGCTATCTGGAAGCAGACGCACCAATCTCTACTCCCATGGCTTCCCCGCACCAAGGCACAAGCCCGAACAAAAAGCGAAAGACCTCCGCCAACCTTCGCCAGGTGACAAGGTGTGGTTGTCGGCTAAATATATACGTTTCAAGGTTCCCAGCTATAAGCTGGGTCCCCGGTTCCTGGGTCCATTCGAGGTGCTTAGGCGCATTAATCCAGTGGCATACAAGCTCCGCCTTCCTCCCACTATGAGGGTCCCGAACTCCTTCCATGTCTCGCTTCTAAAACCGGTCATCCTTAATCGCTTCTCTAGGGTACTTGCTCCTCCCACTCCTGAGGCCGATGCCACCGATGTCTTTACGGTAAAGGAGATTCTTGATGTGAAGATGGTCAGAGGGAAGCGGTTTTTTCTCATTGACTGGAAGGGGTTCGGGCCCGAAGAGAGGTCCTGGGAGCCAGAAAACAATATTCTGGATCGTAACATCATTCAGAGGTTCCTCCAGGCCAGAAAGAGGGGGAGGCCAAAGGGGGGGGTACTGTCACGGGTGGGCCCGCGACCCCCGTCCCGGGTCGCGGGCACACCCGTGGTCCCCGCACGAGCGGCACCGCCGCCCGCATGTCGGGCGGTGGGCACGCTCCCCCGGCCGGCCACCTTCTTACTTACCCGGCCGCGCTCCTGTCTCTGCTCCAGCCTCCCGGCGCGCGCGTTCCCGACATCTAAGGCGCGCGAGCGCCGGCTCTGTGAAATTTAAAGGGCCAGTGCACCGGTAATTGGCTATTGCCGGTCACTGCCCTTATTTAAGCCTGCCCCTTCCTGGGGCTGTTGCCGGATCTTTAGTGCCATTTAGCCTACTGAGAAAGCGTTCCAAACCTTGTTCTGACTTACCGTGTACCGTACCATTAGCTTCCGTTCCTCGACCACGCATCTTGCCGCCTGTCCTGACCTACTGCCTGTCCACGACCACGAACCATTGCCGCCTGCCCTGACCTTCTGCCTGTCCCCGACTACGAGCCTGCCTGACGATTCTGCACCACGCTATACTTTGGCTGCCACCGCAAGCAAGTCACGTCAGGGGTAACGACCTGGTAGACTCCCGCCGCAGCAAGTCCATCCCGCTTTGGGGGCGGGGCTCTGGTGAAAACCGGGACCTACTTAGATTCCGTTCCCTGGCGTGGCTTACGCCATCGCTTGCGGCGGTCCAGTGGATCCACTTCTACGTCTGGGTACGTGACACACATTATTTGAGTGTGCCTTACACATGGATACCACAAAATATTCCTCAGAATATATTGTTATCAACAGCTTGTGTTCTTCCAGCAATTTTGTAAGGTCTTTATTCTCCGATGTTGCTTGCCTGACATGCCAAAGTTTAATGAAGCAGAACACGTGACTTTTCAGAGAAATCAACACTGTCATGAAAATGTAAGTCTTTTCTGATACCTCTATATTAGAAAAGGTGCAGTGATTGTCCGTCTGCTTCGGAGACCTATACACAGTACAGTTCACTGAACTGTTGTCTTAGAAACATCTCTGTTAGGCCACTGATTAATCTTGGTGCTGAGCTGTTCCACTATATCTTTTTGGTCCACCTTCAAGCTCCTCACTAGCCAGTGTTCACCTCTCACTTCAATGGCACATTGTGCTCTGCAGTTTACATGTCACTTATTCACAATAGAGACATTTGACTACTCACAATATACTTTCACCATAGCAGCATGTGAACACTTCACAAATTGTGCAATTTCAGAAATACAGTACAGCCACCCATGGCCCAAAAGCCAGTGATCATCTCTTTTTGCAATTCTAATAAATCACCCCTTTTATTCATGATTGGCTTATGTATCCTCCACTCTAGTTCACGGTATGAATTCCTTCCTGAGCTATGTGTTGCCGATGTTCAAAATAGAAAGTGGTCATAATAATGTGATATCATTCACACATTAAAAAATAATTATTTGTCTTAAATAAATTCTTGTAAAGGTATTATCCTCAGCAAAAGGTCCTGTGTAATTATCTTCAACCAGTCAGGGCAACTAATGATTGGCTCCGTAAGAAGCATTTCAAGGTCCTGAAGTGGCCTAGCCAATCTCCAGACCTGAACCCAATAGAAAATCTTTGGAGGAAGCCAAAACTCAATGTAGCCCAGCAATAGACCCAAAACCTTAAAGATCTGGAGAAGATCTGTATGGAGACGTGGGTAAAAATCCCTGCTGCATTGTGTGCAAACTTGGTCAAAAACTACAGGAAATGTCTGACCTCTGCAATTGCAAACAAAGGTTTCTGTACTAAATATTAAGTTCTGTTTTTCTATTGTATCAAATACTAATTTCATGCAATAAAATGCAAATTCAGTATTTAAAAAACAAACAATGTAATTTTCTGGATTTTTTTAGGTTCTGTCTCTCACAATTGAAGTGAACTTACGATAAAAACTACAGATCTCGCCATTCTTTGCAGCTGGGGAAACTTTTTCCCACTGTACATACAATACAACATTTTAGATTAGAGTTATTATCCAGGAACTACATTGGTCCAACTACCCCTTTGCTACAAGAATGTCATTGCACTGCATGAAAAGCTTTATGTTGGTTACCTTCATACTGTGGGTTTATCAAACATTACAATCCACTGAAAAAAGGGTTAAATTCACTTAAAAGTATAAAAGAAAAAAATTTATGTGTTTTTGGTCCCTTTTATTGGCCGTTATATGGTCTTAAATTGTAGTTCAGAGAATGAGTGAATAGCTTGTTGACTCCTGGTAACAAGTACATTGTAATTCTTATAGTAACTCCTGATAATAAGGTTTTAGAATATCCTATTGAAATGCAAAGTCAGGCTTTTACTGTGAGGGCTAACCCTCCAGCAGAGTATTTAGATAGGCCTGTTGAGAACAAGCTATGGAACAAAGCAGTCTGAGATATCTCCTGCTGCTTGTAAACACCATTCTTGTTTATCTACTTTCCAAGTAACCTGTTGGAGTGCATCTTCAGGAACAGATTACTACATAAATTTTACTCCCTTACAAAGGAGATATGAGCTTGAACCCTCCTATACCCTCATAAGTAAGATCCTTTGCAACATACTAGAAATATTAATAGTACGTAATACAATGCATTTTTTACTGGACCTCTTCTACGTCTCTCTATTAGAATGCATTTTACTGTCACAGCTTCTTCCCTTTAAAATTTTTTTGGGTTGGTCTGTTACTTCACTTTGTATTCTGGCCATTACCCCTGCTAGCAAACATATACTTCCTCCTCCTCTTCTGCACTGGGTTCTGCTCTTCATTGTGGTTCTGCTGGCTTGGGCACTGCAACCTTGGATCCACTGCAGCGTCAGCTTCGAAGGCAATATGTACCCAAAAGAATGCGAGGCCTTCTTACACTACAATTGACCTATAATATCTGGTGTTTGGGAAACATTCTTTCTCTGGCTTTTGTTCTTGCATTGCTTTTTACCCAGTACCATGTGCTAAATTGTTTCCCTGCCCTTCCCCATTGGTAATTAGTGTAACCTAATCATACTGTATATTAGTTGTAAACCTAAAGGGTTTCCTCATGAAGATACAGTTTTGAATGAAAGCCAGAGCAAGTTTCAGCTGGTCTTATATATCTAAGATCTAACTACCAACTGTTTTTGCTGGTGGGAGCCACTTCTTGCAAGACAGGGAACATGTGGGTCGAGAAAATTTAAATGCTGTCTATGAAAAGGAATGGTTGTATTGTGTTGCTTGAATGCTCTAAAAAAGTTAAATTCAATGAACGTTCAAAATTTTTTAGAACTGAACTAAACTTTTTACGTTCATTTGAGTAAAATTTTAGTTTGACAAGACATTTTCAGTTTGTTTTCAGGGCTTTCTGATTTTGGCGGCCCCATCTTGCAGGCACAGAGAAGTGTCAAAAACTCATCGGGGGAGGTGTATGGCTCTCATTGGCTGCTAAAATCAATGATATTTTAAAAATTTTTTCACTGTATTCCCTTGTGAACGCCTTTTCGTCTCGTACTGTACAGATGCTCTTGTTTTTAGCTTTTTCCCTCTCCATAGCTCAACGTTAGGGGTTTGGTATTGCGGGCGTCTTTGCCACCCCAAAGTGTTTTAGTGACATTTGCGGCTCACTACCCCCCCAAATTCATACACGGATATATTTTTTAACAGAGTGCTTGGATTTGCTAAATATTTTCAGTGCCCAAAAGTTTTTTTGCGTTTTGGGGTTCAGAAATTGTATAACAAACCGTCCCCAAAAATTCCTATGCGTAAAGGGGTTTTTGGGCCCCCTCAAGATTAAGGCCCGTAGCGCTGTCCCCTGCCCCTCCTTAGTACGCCCCTGTTTGGCGTTTTCCTTTTTTTGTTAGCCATTGAAAGGAATGAGGTATTTTAACCCTCTCGTTTTTTTTGTCACTCTTAGACCCAAATTTTTTCCCTTAAGTTGTTTCCGAAATCAGTTTATTTTTAGGAGCTAATTACAGTTTCCACCTGTTAGGGTAAAATTAACCAGAACTCTTTCCCATAGACTGGGGGCGAGGTTCGAAGTTCGAGTTCAAATGAACTTCAAACCCAAACTCCAAAAGTTCGGGTTCAAATAAAAAACTAGAAACTTAACTGTTCCCCAAACACTTTTTTGTTATGTAATGCATGAATGCACTAGTTCCACCGAACAATTTCTGTCTCGGAACACTGGAGGGGATTCCCTACAAGGCATAGAACAAGGGTTGTCTTTTTATACCTGGGGCAGTTTGCTTACAACTTTATCAGCTTTCTTCAGATTTATTCAAATGTTTATCTGCCATTTTGGAAAATAGCACATAGAAATGGTCAACACTCCAAACAAGCAAGTTTATTTTTGCAATTCACAGCTTTACTATATCTTCCATGTCATTATAAAAATCCAAAACACATGACAGGGGGGCTAAAATAGATAAGTCAGGGCCCTATAGCAAACTTTTGGATGGGCCCGCCCCCCCCCCCCCCCCCCCCCACCCGACCTCTACCCGGACTGGTTGTATGTAGATAAACAGGGGCAAATACCTCCCTAATTCACAATTTTTGTACAAAACAAATCCCACAATAATTTTGACAAATTACCCAAAAACGTATTACATAAGGCCTTTTTCCCCAGAACCGCCATAAAATTCCCCCTAGTGAATAAATAATACCCTCTATTTTGATCAGTAAAAAAACACACTGTTAATTTAAAAATAATATAAATAATATAGTGACCATTGTGGTTTTTATACCAGTGTACACGGCTCTGCAGATGTATATAACCACCCTACAGTGACCATTAGTGGTAGATCAGTTTAACAGGCTCTCAACTGTATTTTAACCCCCCTACAGTGACCTTTTTTTTAGTGGTAGAAAGGTGTACCAAAGCCTGTGCAGACATTTAAGTGATTACAGGCAGTTAATCTTGTGACCACGGTGCGTTTCCTTTACCAGCGTTGCTTTCCCCTTTGTTCTGCATCCCGGGCTGTCCGCCCTCTTGATGACTCTCCCCACCCTTGTCCTGCGTTTTTTGAACAATATCTTGAACCTGCTTTTCCAGACCTGCCCCCCCGGCTATATGGGGGTGCATTTAGGCAGGGGGGTTTTGAAGGATATTGGGCCCCAAAAAAGGCAAGCTTTGGGGGGCCCAAAAGTGCCCCTATAGGGAGGCGGGTTTAGGTAGCTTGGGAGCCATACAGGTTTTACAGGGGTTAGGTGGGTTTTAGGGGGGTTTTGTGGGGTTTTGGTGCTAAAGGGGCCCCAATAAGTAGACGGCGGCTTGTGGGGGTATCAGGCAGGTTGTGGGGGGAATTCGGAGGCTATGGGGGGTTCAGGCAGGATATGGGGGGGTGACAGGCAGGCATATGGGGGGTATAGGCGGCAGGCTGGCATTAGGGGGCTGTATAGGACGGCAGGCATATAGGGGGCTGTATAGGAAGGCAGGCTGGCAGCTAGGGGGCTGTATATGCAGGCAGGCATATAGGGGGGTGTATAGGCAGGCAGGCATATGGGGGCTTAGGCAGGCATTTGGGGGATAGGCAGGCATATGGGGGTATAGGGGGGAGGGATTGGGGGGTATAGGCAGGCATATGGGGGGGTATATACAGAAAAAGGGGGGTTTGGCAGGTTTTGGTGGGTATAGGCAGGCATATGGGGGCTATAGGGAGGCTTTTTGGGGGTATAGGCAGGCAAAGGGGGGGTTTTTGGCAGGCATTGAGGGGGTATAGGCAGGATTGGGGGGTATGGCCCGGATATGGGGGGGATAGGAGGCTTTTGGGGGGGATAGGGAGGTTATGGGGGGTTTTTGCAGGGTATGGGGGCTAAGGGAGGCTAGGGGGGGATAACCCGGCAGTTAGGGTATAGGCAGGCATTGGGGGGGGATAGGCAGGCATAGGGGGGGGTATAGGCAGGATATAGGGGGTTGGCAGGCATTGAGGGGGTATTGGCAGGGATTGGGGGCTATGGAGGATTTGGGGGCTTAGGCGGCTATGGGGGAGGTAAATAAGAAAACAATTTTTTCACCTTGGTCCCGTTCCCCCCATGTCCCCTTGCTGCTCCCCTGAGGCTCTGCGCCCCGGGGGCGGCGCGGTGATGTAATCACCCCGCGCGCCCACGTGACCACAGGCGCGGCAGGGGGAAGAAGGCGGGCGGCGACGGCGTTGTTTTCTACCGAGCAGGCTGGCCACTGAAGCTCGGCGGGGGACGGGGTTCAGAGGGAGTTGCTCCGGGGCCCCGCAGCTCCCGCCCGCCGCAGTGAAATGTTAAGTTCACTGCCGGCGGGCCCAGGGCGGGCATTACCGGGGGTAGCGGACGCGGTAGCAGCTGCCCGGGGGGGCCCCCCCTAAGGCCGGGGCCCCGTAGAACTGTACCCCTCTTTCCCCGGGTAGTTTTCGCCCCCTGCAGTGATGTTGATCCTGCTGCACCGCACCCGGGCCCCCTTGTAACCCATCTGTGGAAAAATTTTTCATATTTTCTGCAATTGTTTAATTTCCGAAAGCCTGAAGAAGGGCCTTCGCCCCAAAAGTGCTGACCCGGGGCTTACAATATGAACGGGGGATTTTTTATAAAAAACGCGTGCTTACTCAAATGGGAAACATTCAAAGCACTTTATCTGTTACATCCACTGAAACAAAGTCTCATTGCTTAAAATGGATAGTTTCAGTAACATACACAACAATAATCTTAATTATTGATAACTATATGTGACCTTTTAAAAAAAAACACCGCTCTCTGTAGCTTTGAAAACCTGAGGTTATTGGTCAGAGAAGAGACTGGCACATGAGTGTAGGAACACTACAATCGCTGAAAGGGTGTACTCGGCCCGGAGGCCCCTTTTGTCTACATAGATAATTAAATGAGCGGGTAGGTTGCACTGGTTTCGTTATGTTCAGTATGTGATGATTACAGATAAGAATTCCAGGCAATGTGCAGAAAAAAAGCAGCAATATGAGCACATAACAAGCAGGCAGTACATGTAAAAATAATAATAATAAATGCAAGGGCAGTTTTAGATGTAGCAACTTTTGCTTAATAAATCAATGTTTTTTTTGCATATTGTGATGTATGTAAATGTGACCCTGTGATTTTATTAGACTGCTGAAATATCAATATGGATTGAAAGTTTCTAGCATATAAGGTCAGCCAAAAAAAAAAAAGATTTTTTTTCTATAGGAGTAGAAAGTGTAGAGAAACCTCTCCAAAAGATCACCTCTTTGAGAAGAACACCCTTTGATCTTGGCCAGATCTTTGAGTGGACAAACTCTCCAGAACACCATTTTTTAATACAATTTTTTTGTGGTCAACTCAAAGAGGTATTCTTGTGTATAGACAATCACTATTCCCAAGGAAAAAAAAATTGTAGAGCGCTATAAAAAGGTATAGCAAAATTATAACCCCAACCGGGATAACAGGTTGCAGTCTACAGTATTCAGGTAGATGTAGAGATCAGGGATATGGATACTGCAATATGTGATCAGAGTGATGGTGACAAATTCTTGTCAGTTCTTTAACTTTGGTTGGCTGAACCATATAATTTGCTGATGAAACCTTTAGTACTGTCACTAATCTATATCACAGAGCACCTTTAAGAATTAAAGGGGTTGTCTCACTACATTGATTCTTCTTACCTCTGTTCTGTTTTCTTGGTTTCACTTTGAATTCAGTGGCGTGTTCACTGGCTTCCACTAGGCTGCAGTAGAAGCCAGGTCTGTAGCTATAGCAACCAGTGCTGACGGTCTATCAGGAGAGATCAAACAGGTCTGTAGCTATAGCGACCTGAGAAGCTGATGCAGCCCATACAAGATGGGGTATCTAGGAATAGGTAGGACACTGTTAATGGACATATATTGCAAAGTTACTTGTTTTTGCAAGATCTTTAAAATAAAAAGCAATCTTTGTAGTGAGACACCCCCTTTAAACTCCTTTTTTTGGTGCAGTTTTTTTGAGCCAAATCCAGGAATGCACAGCTCAAAAGAGATTCCTTTACATATGTCCTGACTAAACCTTATACATAACATAAATATAGAAGTTTCTATAAATCTCTAACTGTGTCACTCAAGAATGACACTGTTTCCTGGTTCAGACAGAAACTCGTACAGATAACGTAATAATCAGCTCATTCACTAAGTGATGAGTAGCACTCTAACAGGAGAATCATCATTCCTTCTAGATAATATATGTAAGTCATTACATATGCAGGAAAGCTTTAATACAAGATAGGAACTATTAGAATTTATTGCAAACACTCCAAGAATTTTGTCAGATAGCAAGAAGCGTTCTGAATAGTGACTACTGTTGATCTGGTATCGATAAAATTTGATTCTACAACAATACAGTATCTCACAAAAGTGAGTAGATCCTTTATATTTCTGTAAATATAGTATTGTGTCTTTTCATGAGACAACAATGAAGATATGACACTTTCATACAATGTAAAGTAGTCAGTGTACAGCTTGTATAACCGTGTAAGTTTGGTGTGCCCTCAAAACAACTCAAGACACAGCCATCAATGTCTAAACCACTGGCAACAAAAGTGTGTACACCCCTAAGTGAAAATGGACAAATTGTGAGTAATTTGCCATTTTCCTCCATGGTGTCATGTGACTTGTTAATGTTACAAGGTGTGAATGGGAAGCAGAATGTTAAATTTGGTGTTATCGCTCTCACACTCATACGGGACACTGGAAGTTTAATATGGCATCTCATGGCAAAGAACTGTTTGAGGATCTGAAAAAAGGATTGTTGCTCTACATAAAGATGGCATAGGCTATAAGAAGATTGTCAACACCCTGAATCTGAGCTGCAGCACGGTGGCCAAGATGATAAAGGGGTTTAACAAGACAGGTTCCATTCAGAACAGGACTCATGTGACCAAGAAGTTGAGGCATGAGCTCTGTGTCATATCGAGAGATTGTCTTTTCAAAATAAATGTATGAGTTCTGTCAGCATTGCTGCAGAGGTTAGAGGAGTGGGGGGTCAGCCTGTCAGTGCTCAGACCAAATGCCTCACACTGCATCAAATTGGTCTGCATGAAGAGGGCCTCTTCTAAAGAAAATGCACAAAAAGGCCCACAAACAGTTTACTGAAGACAAGTAGACTAAGGACATGGATTACTGGAACCATATCCTGTGGTCTGATGAGACCAAAAGAAACTTATTTGGTTCAGATGGTGTCAAGCATGTGTGGCGGCAACCAAGTGAGAAGTACAAAGACAAGGGGGTCTTGCCTACAGTCAAGCATAGTGGTAGGAGTATCATGGATTGGGGCTGCATGAGTGCTGCCAGCTGTGGAAAGCAGTATTCCAACATGCTGACCCAAACACACCTCTAAGATGACCACTGCTTTGCTAAAGAAAATGAGGATAAAGATGCTAGATGGGTGAAGCAGGTCTCCAGACCTAAACCCTATTGAGCATCTGTGGAGCATCCTGAAGGTGGAGTAGCGCAAGGTCTCTAACATCTACTAGCTCTCTGATTTCATCATGAAAGAGGATTCCAGTGGAAACCTGTGAAGCTCTAGTTAATATAGTGCTGGAAAATAATGGTGGCCACACAAAATATTGACACTGAGCACAATTTTTCCATTTTCATTTAGTGGTGTACTCACTTTTGTTGTCAGTGGTGCAGACATTGATGGCTTTGTGTTGAGTTATTTTGAGGGCACACCAAATTTACACTGTTATAAAAGCTGTACACTGACTCCTTTACTATGTGTCAAAGTATCATCTCTACAGTGTTGTCCCATGAAAAGATATATAATATTTACAAAAATGTGAGGGGTGTACTCACTTTTGCGAGATACTGTATGTGTATATAGCACATATCATATAATAATAAATAGTGCTGCGTTTTGGGTTCTGGTCAATTATGAATCTCAGCGATGCATTACAAGACAAACCTAAACTTAGGGTTTAGTGTAAAAAAAATTTTGAACATACCAAACTCAAATTTCAGGTAAACCAAACTGAAAATTATTTAAGCAACACTTAATGAAGATAGTTTGGTATTCAGTTATAAAAATGTTAGCACATGACATTTTCAGAGTGTATTCTATAAATCTTTCTTGTACTCATTTATTTGGGAAGTTCATGAATGAAACAAATAGTTTCTTCTGTAGAATGGTACAATGCAGAACTCACTGTTCCTTTAATAGAGCTTTAAGCTCCCATTAAGCTCCCTGACTGCAAATTTCTAAAGCAACTTTTCGTTATTTCACAATTTTAAACCCATAAGGACCAACCAATCTTTTCAGTCACAAATTTGACCCCTTACTGATGCAGCAGTTTTCGGACTTTTGGTTTTCCTTTTTTCCTCCTCTTCTTCCAAACACCATAACTTTTTTTTGGTCTAGTCATATAAGGGTTTGTTTTTTGAGGGACAAGATGTACTTTTTAATGGTGCCATTGACTGTACATAAAATGTACTGGGAAACCGCCAAAAAATTCTATGGGGTAAAACGTGAAAAAAACCCGCAATGGTCACATTTTTGAGGAGGGTTTTGCTTTTATGAAGTTCATTGTTCAGTATAACTAACATGCTCTCTGTATTATACAAGTTGCTATGATTATGCCAAATTTGTAGTGCTTTTGTTATATTTTAGTACTTTAAAAAAAAATTTAAACTTTTTCTAAAGTTTAGATTTGCGCTGCAGCACCATTTTCTGCAACCAATAACTTTTTTTCAATCCTTGGACCTGAGTGAGGGCTCATTTTTTGTGGACAGTTGTGTAGTTTTTTTTAATTAATACCATTTTAGGATACATGAACCTTTTTGATTAATTTTTATTTGAATATTTGGGGACATGAAATGACCAAAAAAATTGCAGTTTTGCAATTAGATTTTTTTTTCTTCTAGGGTGTTCAGTGTACAGACTAAATTACATTTTAATAGATCAGACTTTATGGATGTGGTGATATCAATTATGTGTAGCTTTTTTTGCTTTTTAATTTGTAAAGTAAATTTTAATATTTGTTATTTTTTAATAAGACTGGTTGGACTACAACACCCAGAAAGATTAGCAAGATTAGGGTTATTTATTTTAGAGAAAAGATGGCTTCGGGGGGAGAATATAGATCAACATAGAGATCTCTCCCAAGATCTATTTATACCGAGGATTGTATCTAGAACAAAGGGGCATCTTCTACGTCTTGAGGAAAGAAGGTTTTTTACATAAACATAGAAAGGGATTCTTTACTGTAAGAGCAGTGAGACTGTGGAACTCTCTGCCAGAGGAACTTTTCATGGTGAATTCACTAACAGAATTCAAAAAGGGTCTGGATGCATTTTTAGAATGTAATAATATAAAAAGTTATAGTGACTAGGATTCTGGAGAAGGGTCGTTGATCCAGAAATTTATTCTGATTTCCAAATTAGAGTCAGGAAGGAATTTTTCCCCTAAAATTAGGACAACTGGTTTCTTCCTCAGGGTTTTTTTTTTGCCCTTCTCTGGGTCAACACTATAGGACAATAGGCTGAACTGGATGGATGTCTGTCTTTTTTGGCTTTACAAACTATGTAACTTCTACATGTGATCCCACTATGGTACTTGACCACTAGGTGTACTTCATCCCTGCCCAGTGTCTTAACCTGTTCCAGTTTTGTAAGTAAATGAGCTATATACTGGGATCTGAAATATTTTTGGGAACTAACGTCTGAGGCTTTATTTTGATTTTGGGGTTTCATAATTGTGTCATGTGCACCGTTCAGGAAGGTTGCTTTGTGTCCGCTATTAAAAGTGGGGCATATTCATAAAATATTGAACCATCCTCAATGTTTGGCTCTCGTGTTGATATGTCATCTAAACTGTTAACATGTCAGCTAGCTGTGGTGGCCAACTGCAGTGCACAGAGGTTACATATTCACTAAAAAAAGGCAGATCTGTAGCTTTGTGAGCAGAAGTAGATCAGGGATCATTTTAAACATAAGGATGCAACTTGAGCCTGTGAAAATAGTAAGGCACAAAGTTTATTGGAAAGGTGTAAAATTTATACTGTCATCAAATTTTATTTGCATAACACCAGAAAACCTCTTACTGTCCCCCTATTGATAAGAGAAAAAAGTTGAGGGCTGTCTAGCAGAGGAAATTTAATCTTAAATGGGGCCAGGAGTAAGAAAAAAAAGATATAATTACCTACCTGTCCCATGCTGGAACAAGCATCCGGAGGTAAGGAGGAACAGATTCTGTGGAGTTATGGGGCAGCAATGGCAGATGAACAGTTGATAAAGTACATATATTTTTTTCTGCAGTCCGACCCATTGAAACTTAATTATCTTCCACAGGACAACCGCTTTAAGCAGAAGAACACATTTCACATGGAGATCAATTTGTTGAGCAACTCACCCACCCCCTACAACATGAAGCTGAAAAGTAACGTACATCCATAGACATTAGCACATGAATAACTGACTTCATGTTAACTTCATGGGGGTTTGGCATCTAACATTTGGTCAGTCTGGACTTTGAGCCAATGACTCACACTTATTATTCAGTTGATGGCTTATTTTTGGTGTAAATTGCACAGATTAAAAAGATCCAATATTAACTGTGTCAAATTTCCAACATTTATCCTCTTGCTTCAATAAGAAAACAATGGGTAAAGTAAAACCACATATTTACACAGCAGCATGGAATCATCAATGTGAATACATTTCAAAATCTGCACTTTTTGTGTAGATTATAAATATGGATTGTAAAATATGGAGGTCGATTTTGTGGCTCTCTCTGATACGGACTAGTATTAAATCCGATACAAACGGCAAAGTAAGTATTCTTTGCCAAAAAAGGAGAAATATCCCTTAGTCAATCAGAAACTCAAAAAATAAAGGGAAGACCTAAAATATAACTTTTAATAATAAATATCTAAAATAAAGCCACCTATAAGTGAACAATATTCCAGTTACACAAACAGAAGGCCCATTCAAAGGCACAAAAACATCACGGGTTAGGGGATCTAACCCTACAAATCCCTACTTAAAGAATATACTACCCCTACTTTGCACAATACAGGTGATTCGCCTCAAAAAGGGCGTCCCGGTCAGGAACCTCCCCCTGAAGTCCTATAACACCCTAAATATCTGTCAGTGTGGTTTTTCTTGATTATCGAAACCAATACAAGATTTTGTCGTCCTCAAATCATTCTTACTCCATTGTCCCCTGAGGATATCCGTATGAACAAAGTCTGATTGAAACATGTTGGGACGGGATTTGAGGGATATTTAGGGTGTTACAGGACATCAGGGGTAGGTTCCTGAAAGGGAAGCCCTTTTTGGGGCGAATCACCTGTATTGTGCAAGGTAGGTGTAGTATATAATGTAACTAGGGATTTCTAGGGTTAGATCCCCTACCCTTTGAATGGACCTTCTGTTTGTGTAAACTAGAATATTGTTGCAGTGGCTTTATTTTAGATATTTATGATTACAAGTTATATTTTAGGTCTTCCCTTTATTTTTTTGAGTTTCTGATACGGATTAGCCCCATTTTTATCACGCTAATCCATGTTTTACCTGTTAAACAGAAATTCCGAACCAATTCTGCGTCACAGAAGTGACGTCACATATTTTTTTTACCCGACGTGGATTTTAAATTAGCATCAGGACACAATCTGAACATACCTTGGGACTTATCAAAGGCCAAATACACTGGATATATAAAGAAATGTGTGCATTGTAATAGATTTTTATTATTAAAAATATATAATTTAAGAAAAGTAAAAGCTGGTTAGTGAGAATTGTATTTTCTCTAATAATTTAAGCAAAATACACATTATTGATAAATGCGGGACAAAATATTAAACCAAGCTAAAAACTCAAAACTAGTAAATAAGTTTTTAAAGAGACTACACTTTATAAAAAGCTGTGCTTCCAAGAGACAGCAGATTTTGTTACAGGAACCCTAACCATGAACTTGTATTTACAAAGCCGAGAACATAATGGCTTCCATTACCCCATATATTTCTTTATTTTTAAATCCAAATATCAGATTCCAGGATTATGTTTTGACTATGACAGTTAAAATACATGTATTGTCTAATAATATCCCTTGTTTCCAGCAGACAAAATGATCCTGAAAGCTACTGGTTAGTCATAACATTATCTGCTGAGAACTTCACTTACACCAGTTACTCCACAAATGGAAGTGAAAAGGAAGTGAAGATTTATAGAGCCCTTCCTGTGGAACTTCCTCTTATCGCTTACCACTTTCTGCACAGGTTAGAGGAAAACTTTAGAAAAACATATAACCCTAATACTCCGTAATTTGGAAATAAGACTAACTTGTATTAATTAAAAATGTCCTGCTAGAAAGAGATGTTTTTTTTTTTTTTAACAAGCAATAATGAGACTTGAATTGCATGTAAAACAGGTCAGGTACGAGGATAGTGGGTGACAATTATTTTTTTTTTAGTAGCTATATAATCAACCATAAAATAAACCATAAAATAACATTTAAAGCAGAGTTTTATTTTTCTGTGTTTTTTTTTAAAAATCAAATCTATATATGAATCTAAAACAGACTGAAGTAGCTTTGCTCTGTAGACTGATACACAGTCAGCAGAGAACATTGGTTTAACGGCAGCTCTACTATTCTGCAGGATATCTAAACAAAGCAAAACCCTCCACTGGCACCCTTGCTGTGACATGGTTGCCATCATAGCAGGAGGCCTAACAAACTAAAAAATAAATAAAAGTAAAAATCACATGCCAGCCTTTCCCAATTCTAAATGCTTATTTTGCAAAGTAATAAATAAAAGGTGCATATGGGCAATCATTTTGTATTGTATTACATTTGAAAGGAATGCGGCCCATCAACTCTGATTTTTTTTTTAATGTGTGGCCCATTTACCCGGATGAGCTTGAGATCCTTGGTTTAAAGCAAAAATGTGTGCCAGTAACCAATGGGCAAAACATGATAAAGGAATATTGTGTTGAGATTTCTGTTAGTCAGGGATAATCGAGACCTTACTGATGCAGCAACCCTCATAGTATGCCTCCTGCTTTTCAGGTGGCTGCTTTGAATCCAGAGGAATACACGTCACGACTCACATACTTAGGAAAATGTGATAGTATTTATTATAAACATTCAGTTTGAAATTCACAGTAGTAAAAAAATAAGCATTATCACATGATTAACTAAAAGAGAAATGAAAGGCTTCAGTGGGAAAATATCTTTCTCATCGTTTGGACCATTCTGGAGCTTCCTTCTTTGTCTGCAATAATGAAATATAAAGAATATTAAATCCATCAACCTGCAATCAGTATCACATTTTTAAATAAGTTTGCATGTATAAAAATTGCAACCAGTTTGTATTACTATAATCTTCAGACTGTATTCCATTATGTCTAATAGAACTAATTTCATATGTAAGTAAACATTTTAAGCTGTAACATAACAAAGTGACTTCAAATATGCTGTAAACTAGCTTGAATATTCTGTTTGGCTAAACATTTTAGAAACAAAGTGAACCTGCCAGTCTATATTAATAGAAAGGTTACGAACATGCTCACCAGGCACCAGTTCTTTAATAAATGAGATATAATATACAATTAATTTCCTTGTTAATCTATAATATGAATTAAATTAAAGGAAAACCCCATGCAAAACTGTATTACACCTATTGAATGGCCTGAAGGGGCAGTGCATGACACAAGTATTCTCTCTTTGGTGTCCTTTCCCTGCTCCTCATGTTCTACACTAGGCATAACTTAGGGTATATGTTTTGTCTGGAGTATTCCTTTAAACATCAGGAATAAAATAATGACATAATCTATCAAACAAATATAAAAGGAATGATCAGAACAATGGAATGATTTCAATATGTAGTCAGATATCTATGTGACTTTAATATAGAATACAAGTAACAGGCATCAATAAAATCTGATTGTTTGACAGCATAAATTTAGTTATGTCACTTGATTCCTTTTTCAAGTCACTTGATCTTGTTCCTATGATTTCAGGTAAGTACAGTGAAAGGATGTTTAAGTGGATTTAGGCCAAGCGTGTCTTGGATATCACAGAACTGCACTCATTACCCTTAAAGGGAATGTGTCATCAAAAAATGACAAATTGTTCAAGTCCCATTTTTATGTTAAACACATTTTTCTAGGAATTTTTGGTTGTTTTTTTAATTTTTAATATCACTTTCAATATATTTTAATAATTCTTAAGTCCTGCAGTTTTCACTTTGGCCAATAGGCCTTGTTTGCACTGCTTTACAGTAGCTTCATGCACATAGGAGTCTTAAGACTGACTCAGTCCCGTTGACTTCTAAAGGAGAGTTTTCTAGTCATGCTCTGTGGCCTGAGAAGAAGTCACTGTGCAAGGAGGTGAAAGGGTCAACTGTGACTATCTCCTCTTGTGACTGGTGGATCCTGTGTTATCTATTCACACTATCTATTTCAGTTTGACCCTCTTTGTGCTGATAATGAGCAGACAACTGAGAATCTTTCTGTAAAGAACAGGAAGTGTCAGACTATTATTAGGCTTAGTGGCCAAAGTGAAAACTGCAGGACTTAAGAAATATAAAAAAATATTGAAAGAGATATGGAAAATTAAAAAGAAATCTAACCAAAAATTCTTAAAAAATGTGTTTAACATAAAAACGTGAGTTACACAAGAACAAATTTTTGATGACACATTCCTTTTAAGGTCCCATGGTTCACATGGTATTGAAGTCAGGAGGCCAAGTTGCCAGAAGGTTTGCTATTGGTAACGGCCAAACAGTTTTGCAAGCTGCATAAACTGTGCATTGAATAACGAAAGCACCCGTTGGCTACACGGTCAACACTATTGGCTGCATAATTTTGAAAGTACATAGTTTGAAAAAATAGGTGATCGTTACCAATAAAAAAGTAAAAAATAATCTGCATCATTATAAGATGCAATGTGGTTGTCTGGCTTCTGCACATTGGGACCCTAACCGTGTTGTCTTTTCACTTTGTAAAAAGCTGAAATCAAATCCTTTGAACAGCCACCATTGAAGCCACTTTGTGACTGAAAAAGCACAACAGTCGCCCACAGGACAGCCTTAAACGCATCTTAGTTGTTTAAAAACCTCATTAACTGACTGTACACTAAGAAAGCAACCTCAGAACATTACAGCTCCCTCTATGTTTCATTAAGTAGTGTATTACACAAGGAGTGTATTTTTTGGCCATTAGGACATTGTGTAGATCTTCAGCCATTGGGGTCAAACATTAAAAATCTAACTTGTCAACCAAAGCACAGTGGCCTATGTGTTGTTAAATAGATAATACTTTTTTAATTATTTATTTCAAGACTTATACTAGTCACAGTTTTCCAGGGCAACATATCTATTTAGCCCACTAGCTCTTAGGTTAGACGCAATTGCCTAGTCACTCACATTTATACCCTATAAGTAATTACTATTAATATGAATGTATGAAACTGAGAGAATATGAACATCAATGTCAAAGAACAAATTGAAGTGTCAGGCAGAGTGGAAAAGAAAACTTCAAATAAAGCCATAAAATATTGCAGATAAACAGAGAATTCTCAGTTCACAATTTTATGGCCGTTATAAAGTGTCACATGTAACAAATGGCAGTTTACGATTAACTACAAGCAGCATTAAAGCAGAGATGAAACACTTACAAACAGAGTAGGCTGAGGTATAAATACGTTCACGTCCTGGCTAGGCAGCAGTGTAGGTTCTTGTGACGCAGATTTCATTTTAGCTTTGCCATTCCTCATATGTTCTTTAGAACGAGATAAAACTTCCACTGGTCGCCTGTTCTGAAGTCCAATTAAGACTTGCTTCATTTCAGCCAACTCCTGTAAAGAACAGGAAAAGAAATATCATAAGATCGATGGTTTACCTGTCCTAGAGAATCGAACATTAGGAAATATGATGATTCATTAGTATTTTACTATAGTATTCTTCTAACCAATTCTGCTAAGAAGATGACAACCCTGACAGTAGTGCTCTGCATCTACCTTTAGGGCTCTATATAGCATACATGCTGTCAAAAAGATGGTTTAAAGCTATTTCCATCTGTGCAAAAATGTGCTCAGTCTCCTAGTTATAACCTCTCAGCTATTTCCCACACACTCTGATCAGACGGTGAAAATTTTTCTTTAAAAAAATAAAAATAATATATATATATATATATACACATACATATATATATATTCACACACCTCTCTCTTTCTATATATATATGTATATACGCACATATAAATGAATACACACACTACATACAATATTCCTGTGTTTACTGTAATATATATATATATATATATATATATATTTTATATATATATATATATATATCTCCGCACACAGCCATCAGTGTCTTAGCTGCTGACAATGCAGCAAAAGTGAGTACACCTCTAAGTGCAAATAGACAATTTGCGCCCAATTTGCCATTTTCCCTGCACGTTGACATGTAACTTGTTAGTGTTACAAGGTCTCAGGTGTGAATGGGGAGGTGTGTTAAATTTGGTGTTATCGCTCTCACACACTCTCCTACTGATCACTTTAAGTTCAACATGGCACTTCATGACAAAACTGTCAGGGGCTCTGAAAAAAATAGTTGTTGCTCTACATAAAGATGGCCTAGGCTCAAGATTATACAGGGAGGGAGGTGCCTAATGGGGGAGGAGGGAATCAGCTTGTCAGTGCTCAGACCATACACTGCACACTGCATCAAATTGGGCTGTCGTCCCAGAAAGAAGTTCAATTATTGAGGCTTATGAGTGACTTACACAGTGCAGTGAACGCTCTTTATTTACTTTCATACAGTCTTCTTTTTAATTTAGATTTGGATATTGATACATCTACTTCCTGGAGAGTATTCAGCTACATACTGTATTCTCAAATCTAGCCAAATGCAGCCAAACTGATTGGTCAGAGTTTCATAATATAGATGGCCTATGACCCAAAACATAAAGCCAGAGAAGCCCAACAGTTTATTAAAACAAAGAAGTGGAATATTCTTGAATGGCCAAGTCAGTCACCTCATCTCAACCCAATTGAGCATGCATTTCACTTGTTAAAGACTAAATTTCAGACATAGAGAGCCACAAATAAACAGGAACTGAAAACCACTACAGTAAAGGCCTGGCAAAGCATTAAAAAGGAGGAAACACAGTGTCTGGTGAGGTCCATGAGTTCAAGACTTCAGGGAGTCATTGCCAACAAAGGGTTTTCAACCAAGTATTAGAAATTAACATTTTATTTACAGTTATTTAATTTGTCAAATTGCTTTTGGTCCCTTTAAAAACAGGGTGGCACATGTTAAGGAGCTGAAACTCCTAAACCCTTCATCCATTTTTAATGTGGATACCCTCAAATGAAAGCTGAAAGTCTGCACTTTATGTACACGTTTATGATAACATTATAACTTGAATATGTCTCAGCAAACAAAATTTGTGTCAGTGTCCAAATATATATATATATATATACACACACACACACACACACACACACACATTACACATATCTAAAATGGTCAGGGTCATTAAGGTCTAAAATATCTTGAATGTTACAGGGGGTTATCCAGACTTTTAAAACGGATGGCTTATCCATCAACATTGGCTTGGTGGAGGTCTTACTGAACCAGTTTGACAGGCCCCAAGGCACTTGAGCTCTATCGCTGCAGCCTGTCTATTATTGCCATTGTAGTTTCTTTTGGACATCATGGACACCCGTTATTGTGGGATATCTCATTATCAGTGAGTTTTTTGAGCCATTAGGAGCCATTGTTCCCCTGATGAACTCAACTAATATTTTGGGGAAGCACGTAGGGAAGTGCTGCCCTTAGGCCTCTTTTCTTTTTTTGTTTTTGGGGGGCAATTATCCTTTTTCTTCCTGTCTGGTTATTTGCCTGGTGACCTATAGACTTTATTCAGTAAGGGTGATACCAGGGGCATTAAAGGGCTGTCCTTGTTGGGGCGATGACCCCACAATTTGATAGGGAACAGGTATAGGGATTTTGTAGAGTGAGGATTATAGGCTTCATTAGGCTTACTCTTCATCTTTTGATTGTCCTATCCGTGATGACAACAGTACCGTGAGTAAACATTCATTGCTCCCTCTTGTGTATTTTGTCCCAAGACACAAATTTATCTTTTGGTGCATTTCGGGTGTATAAATCTGTGATTATCGTAAATCTTTAATGTTTGAAATAAAGTATAAACGTTTTATTGGGGATATTTTTTCTGTGATTTTGTTGGTACCCTGATATTTTCTATTTTTGGTCAGTGATTTCCATGGTACGTTTTACAGTTCATGTGCAAAGTACTGTGGCTATATCCTACTTGCTCACTCCATCACTGTGGCCTTTTCAAACCGCTGATCAATAGAGGTGCTGAGAGTCTGACATCACTTTAGGAGCGGGCATCAGTTTTTTGAGGGTTAGATTCTACATAGATCAGAAACAGCATCTTGTTCTTGTTCCTGGTCATTCCTAGTATTGCAGCTAAACCTCATTCAGTGAAACACACCTGTAGTGCTAATCTCGCATAGAGAAGATCTGAAGGATGGTGATGTGAAGAGCAATAGCACAATCATTACGGAAATCGTAATTTTGTATTCCATTTCTAGTGAACCTCTGTTCCTCATCCCAATGTGTTGAGCAGAATGAAGGTATTTAACATGAGCTATCTGCATAAGTAAGCCATGTGCAGCGGCATGTTAGAACATCTCAACTGCACAGCAGCTGTTTGAGAAAACTGCATACGGATGCCAACATGCTGCTTCGAGTTGTAAACTCTGCAGTCATGTTGCCAGGGGGATACATAGACCGAATTGCTTGATGAAAATAGCTCAGACAACTATATTGGTATCTACATGCTCCATCATTAGAGATAAAATCAGACTATGTTTTGACATTAACAAGTGGTCTGTGTACTTGTGTCACAGGATCTTATGCAAGAAAAACAACACCAATAATCAAAAGATTACTGAGAAATGTCAAAAGTCCTGCCAGGCCTCTTCTCAAAGATTTTGAATTAATACATGTATTATATAAGCAAGATGTCTTCTTATTTCACACAGACGTCACATAAGCAGTTTCCGTGTGTCTTTCACATGAGCAACAAAGGGTGAACTTCCTCACTCTAATGCAGGTTTCCTTTAAGGAATTCCAGAGTGATGATGACTTGACATAAAGTGATGAAACTGACAATGACTTAAGTTTCTGTACATGGGAAACGCTTTACATTTGATTACACATGTGATTATTACACACAACTCAACATGACACTATGGCATCAAAGCCACAAAGGTAATCAGTGGGAAAGAACGTCTGCATTTTATTCACATATACTTGTGTAAATAATTAAATGCCCAACATGTTCAGGATCAGGCACGCATGGTGTATACTGCCAAAGCCTGTGCCCAGTATTATTCACCAGCCCTGCTCTCAAAGCCAACTGTAAATGTGCATAAGGGTCTATTCAGATTAATTCCGAGGTCTGATTCTACCTTAAAAGTTTTCTGGATCTACTTTTGGAATCAGAGATCTTGAGCAGATTGATCAATGTGTTAGAAACTAAATAATAAAAGTACAACAGTCAGACTGAAAACAGACATGTATGGGAATACCGTAAAGGAAATAATTATTTGATCCCTTGCTGATTGTGTAAGTTTGCCCACTGACAAAGACATGAACAGTCTATAATTTTAAGGGTAGGTTAACTTTAACATTGACAGATAGAATATCAAAAATAAAATCCAGAAAATCACATTGTATAAATTATATAAATTTATTTGCTTTTTGCAGTGAGAAATAAGTATTTGATCCCTCTGGCAAAAAAGAGTTAATACTTGGTGGGAAAATCCTTGTTGGCAAGCACAGCAGTCAGATGTTTTTGTAGTTGATGATGAGGTTTGCGCACATGTCAGGAGGAATTTTGGTCCACTCCTCTTTGCAGATCATCCCTAAACCATTAAGATTTTGAGGCTGTCGCTTGGCAACTTGGAAGCTTCAACTTCATAAGTTTTCTATGGGACGAAGGTCTGGAGACTGGCTAGTCCACTCCATGACCTTAATGGGCTTCTTTTTGAGCCACTCTTTTGTTGCCTTGGCTGTATGTTTTGGGTCATTGTCTTGTTGGAAGACTCTGCCATGACCCATTTTTAATGTCCTGGAGGAGGGAAGGAGGTTATCACTCAGAATTTTACGGTACATGGCTTCATCCATTCTCCCATTGATGCGGTGAAGTATTCCTGTGCCCTTAGCAGGGAAACACCACCAAAACATAATGTTTCCACCTCGATGCTTGAGTGGGGATGGTGTTCTTTGGGTCATAGCCAGCATTTCTCTTCCTCCAAACACGGCGAGTTGAGTTAATGCCAAAGAGCTCAATGTTTGTCTCATCTCACCACAGCACCTTCAACCAACACTCACAGAATCATCCAGGTGTTCATTGCCAAACTTCAGACAGGCCTGCACATGTGCCTTCTTGAGCAGGAGGACCTTGCAGGTACTGCAGGATTTGAAACCATTATGGCATAATGTGTTACCAATTTTTTTGGTGACTGTGGTCCCAGCTGCCTTGAGATCATTAACAAGTCCCCCCCCCCCCCCGCCGTGTCGTTTTAGGCTGATCTCTCACTCTGATCAATGTCGATTGACAGTCATTTTGTATTTCTTCCATTTTCTTACTATTGCACCAACAGTTGTCTCCTTATCACCCAGCGTCTTACTTATGGTTTTGTAGCTTTTTCCAGCTTTGTGCAAGTCTATGATCTTGTCCCTGACATCTTTAGAAAGCTCTTTGGTCTTGCCCATGTTGTAGAGGTTAGAGTCAAACTAATTGAGTCTGTGGACAGGAGTCTATTACTGTTACTATTTAAGACAGCTGTCTTTAATGCAGGTAATGAGTTGATTAGGCACGTCTAACTGGTCTGTAGGAGCTTAATGGTTGGTTGGGGATCAAATACTTATTTCTCTCAGCAAAATGCTAATAAATTTATATAATTTATACAACGTGATTTTGTGGATTTTATTTTTGATATTCTATCTCTCAATGTTAAAATTACCCTATCCTTAAAATTATAGACTGTTTATATCTTTGTCTGTGGGCAAACTTACAAAATCAGCAAGGGATCAAATAATTATTTCCTCCATTGAACTGCTAACAAGCTAACTTATATTGCGTAATAATAATCTACACATATGGCTGTTTCCATATCTCCTATAGAGTGGTATAGAGTGGCAGCTGTTTCCAGATCTCCCTTAGAGTTGTATGCTATGGCAGCATCTATGCTAGAACTTCACTACATACATACAATAACAACTTACTCATGTGGCTGTTTCCATATCTCCCATAGAGTTGTACAGAATGGCACCATGTAATAAAACTTTACTTCATACAAATAATGACAATCTACAAATGTGGATGTTTCCATAAATCCCATAGAGTTGTATAGAGTGGCAACGGTTTACACATCTATCACAGAGTTGTATAGAATGGCAGTATGCCTAATCAAGTTTTACTCCATACAAGTAATGACAATCTACTGATGTGGATGTTTCCATGCCTCCCATAGAGTTGAATGCAGTGGCAACATGTATGTTCCAGCTTCACTCCATACATGTAATGAAAAGCTATTCCTTTGGCTGTTTCCATATCTCCCTTACAGTTGTATGCAGTGGCAGCATGTATTCTTAACTTTACTCCTTACAACTCCTCCTTTGAATGGATGTAGTGATGTAAAGAAGAGGGACAGAGACCCTCCATACTAGTGCTTGTCAGTCCCAGCAATCTAACTTTTATCACTCATCCAGTGGATAGTTTTTGTTTTTAATAGGAATATCTCTTTAATGCTGGCTGTTTTATTCACCGCGATAAGCCTCAGCAAAGCATGTACACTCACCGGCCACTTTATTGAAACATGCTAGTAAGGGTTGACCCCCTTTTGCCTTCAGAAATGCCTCAATTTTACAGCATAGATTCAACAAGGTGTTGCAAGATGCTCATTGGTACCAATGGGGCCCAAAGATGCCAAGAAATATTCCACACCATGACACCACACCTCCTGAACGTTGTACAAGGCAGGATGGATCCATGCTTTCATGTTGTTGACGCCAAATTCTGACCATAACATCCGAAAATTTTTGCAGCAGAAATCGAGACTCATTCAGACCAGGCAACGTTTTTCCAATCTTCTACTGTCCAATTTCGATGAGCTTGGGCACAATTTGGAGCTCGTTTCTGTTTCTTACTGAAGAGTGCACCGTGTGGTCTTCTGATGCTTGTTAGCCCATCTGCTCAAAGTTTTGCCGTACTTTGCGTTCAGAGTATCTCTTGTGCCCTACCTTGGTTGTAACGGGTGGCATTTGAGTCCTGTTGCTTTCTATCAGCTCCGAAACAGTATGCCCCTTCTCCTTGACCTCTGGCTCAACAAGCATTTCCGCCACAGGACTCCGTCTCATGGATGTTTTTCTTTTCGGACCATTCTCTGTAAATTAGAGATGGGTTTTGCGTGAAATCCCAGGAATCAGCAGTTTTTGAAATACTCAAACAGCCACTTTGGCACCAACAACCATAACCACGTTCAAAGGCACTCAAATCACTTTCTTCCCCCATACTGATGCTCGGTTTGAACTGCAGAGATTGTCTTGACCATGTCTACATCCTAAATGCCTGAGTTGCCGCCTGTATTGTGATTAGAAATTAAGTGTTAACGAGCCCGTTGGAAGTGTACCTAATAAAGTGGCCGGTGAGTGTATATTCAATTCAAAAAGTACTGTGACCATTCAGGATATGTCTGTTTTAGTACAGTGGGGAAAATAAGTATTTGAAACACTGGCTATTTTTTCCCACTGGCTAAGTATTCCCACCTACAAAAAATGAGAGAAGTATGTAGATTTTATTGCAGGTACACTTCAACTATGAGAAACAGAATCTAAAAAAAAAAAAAAAATCCAGAAAATCACAATGTATGATTTTTCAAAAATTAATTTTCATTTTATTGCATAAGTACTTAATATAATCAAAAAACACAACTTAATATTTGGTACAGAAACCTTTGTTTTCAATTATAGAGGTCAGATGTTTCCTGAGTTCTTGACTAAGTTTGCACACACTGCAGCAGGGATTGGCCACTCTCCATAAGATATTCTCAGATCTTTCAGATTTCGGGCTGTTCTGGGCTTCATTGAGTTTTAGCTTCTCCAAGATTTTGAGGGTCAGGTTGGAGACTGG
Organism: Phyllomedusa bahiana; assembly: GCA_025379985.1. Taxonomy (NCBI): domain Eukaryota; kingdom Metazoa; phylum Chordata; class Amphibia; order Anura; family Hylidae; genus Phyllomedusa; species Phyllomedusa bahiana. The sequence continues at coordinate 260,892 of JAODAL010000753.1, forward strand.
CTAGGCCACTCCTGATCTTGAATGTTTTTACAGAGCCGCTCCCTAGTTGCCCTGGCCGTTGTTGTGGGTATTGTCCTACTGAAGAACAGGAGAGACCATCTTTGTTTTACTGAGGGAAGGAGGTTGTTGGCCAAAATCTCGTGATACATGGCCCAAACCATTCTCCCTTCAATACAGCGCAATCGTCCGTTCCCCTTTACAGAAAAGCACTCCCAAAGTATGATGTTTCCGCCCCATGTTTCGCAGTTGGGACAGTGTTCTTGGGGTTGTACTCATCCTGCTTTTTCCTCCAAACACGGCGAGTGGAGTTGATACCAAAAAGTTATATTTTGGTCTCATCTGACCACATGACCTTCTCCCATGCCTCCTCTGGATCATCCAGATGATCACTGGTGAACTTGAAACGGCCTGGACATGTGCTGATGGACCTTGCGAGCCCTGCAGGATTTTAATCTATGATAGAATAGTGTGTTACTAATAGTAATCTTTAAAAAGGAAAAAATAGGGCGCTATTAACTCAAGTGTGGACTATAAATTTAAATAACTAAATAAAAGACTGGAAACATAAATTCCTATATTTGCATTTTATTATAAACTTAAAAAGTTTACAAGTATAAAACAGTAAAAACTAAGTTTTATGAAGTTAGAATGCAATACGTTTCTTAGACCACACAGAGGCCACTTCATCAGGCCCTATCCTTTTGCTGCCTTCGCTAACAGTGGTGGATGATTTCATGGATTGCTTGTTCCTCTAGTGGGACTTCAACCGGACACAGATCATTGTATCTGACAAGCACATATTTGAGTTGTACCACAAAATGTACAACCAATAAAGGTGAGAAAATCACGTAATATATATTGCTCCCTAATTACTACACAAGGTGTGCGCTGATTGGTCTTTTCCCCTTTCACTCTTCCAGCACAGCGTGATTAACCCCTTACCGACATTTGACGTACCCATACGTCAAGGTCGGGTAGGGGTTCCCGCAAATTGACGTATGGGTACGCCATGGCGATCTTGCGCGCTCACAAGATCGCGGCATGGAACCAGCGGCATATTACCGCTGACATCATGCCGCATCCCCCATGGCCGGAGCTCACTTCGGCCGTGGGGGATTAACCCCTCGATGTCGCGGCATCGTGGTCGCGACATCGCAGCTGCGGGCAGCAGGAGTGAGCTCCTGCTGCTCGCGATCCGGCGCAGTAACGGTGCTCTGCGCCGCTACTGGTCTCCCTACCAGACAGCCCGGCCGCTGAATGACAGCATCCGGGTTGTCTGTTGACGTCACGATGCCCACAATGCATTGTGGGCAGCGTGACTGACATGCCATGGAGACCAGTACACAGCTATAAGCTATGTGCTGATCTCCTATTGTATGAATGTATAGAGTGGCAATGGGGAAAAGTGAAATAAGTGTGTAAAAGTAAAAAAAAAGTGTGCACCCTGTAATGGTACTAATAAAAACATCAACTCATCTCGTAAAAAACAAGCCCACAATCAGCTCCGTATACAAAAAATTAAAAAAAGCTATGGCTGTCAGCATAGGACAACATAAAAACGCAACGTTTTATAAACCTACTTCTATTGTGTAAAAGTAATAAAACATAAAAAAACTATATAATATTTATATCATTGCAATTGTACCGACCCCCATAGTAAAGTTATCCCGTCATTTATCCCGTATGGCGAATACTGTAAAAATGAAGCCCAAAAACAATGGCGGAACTGCGCCCCCCCCCATTTTCATGGCCTGATGCTAAAAAAAAAACTACGGAACACCTGTGCGCCCAAAATGCAAAATACACCATTAGATGAGATCCCTGAAGGGTGCTGAATCCAAAATGGGGCAACTTCTGGAAGGTTTCACCTGTTCTAGTACTTTGGGGGCTTTGCAGATGCAACATGGCCCCACCAAAATCTGTGCTCCAAAAGCCAAATAACACTCCCTCCCTTGTACACTCTGCCATGCGACCAAAGAGCAGTTAACACCCACATATACTGTAGGGTATTGCCAAACTTGGAAGAAATTGCATAACACAATTTGGGGTGCTTTTTTCCAAGATTCCTTGTAAAAATTAAACATTTTCAGCTAAAATTGCAGATTGGAAAAAATATATATTTTTTTATTTTCAGAGCTGAACGCAAAAAATTTTGTGAAACACCTGTGGGGTCGATATACTCACTGCACCTCTGGAAATATTCCGTAAGGGGTGTAGTTTCCAATATGGGGTCCTTTTAGGGGAGTTTATTAGGTTTTGGCACCTTAGGATGCCCGCAAACCTGAAATGGCGCCTAAATAAAATTGTAATGAAAATGAGACCCCAGAGTCCAGTAGGTGCTCCTCCTATTCTGAGGCTCGGGGCTGAGCCAAATAGCGCACTAGGGCCACATATGGGATATCTCTGGAAACATCAGAATCTGAGGAAACGATATTAAGCTTCATTTCCATCGTCACATGTGTTCCAGTGAATAATGAATAAAAATTGAAATTGCAAAAAAATGCAAAAAAAGTGAAATTTTAAAATTTCACCTGCACTTTGCTTTAATTTCTGTAAAATATCTAAAGGGTCAACAAACTTCTTAAATGCTTTTTTAAATACTTTAAGGGGTGTAGTTTCTTAGATGTGGTCATTTATTGGGGTATCTAACATACAGACCCCTCAAAGCCACGTCAGAACTGGACTGGTCCCTAAAAAAAAATCTATTTTGCTAATTTTCTTGAAAATGTGAAAAATTACTACTATATTTCTAAGCCCCTTAATGTGGTACAAAAAAAAAAAATTAAAAAATGATGCCAACCTACAGTAGACATATGGTAGATGCTAGTTATAAACTATTTTGAGTGCAATAACTATCTGTCTTACATGCAGAAATTTTTGAACTTTGAAAATTGCAAATTTTTGCAAATTTTCATGATATTTTTTATATTTTTCACAAATAAACAAGGACTTTTTGGACCAAACTGTTACTAACTTAAAGCACAATGTGTCACAAGAAAACAGTCTCTGAATCACATGGATAGGTAAAAGTGTCAAAAAGTTATTCTCACATAAAGTGACACGTCAGATTTTAAAACCAGGGCTCTATCAGGAAGGCCAAAACTGGCTCCGGTGGTAAGGGGTTAAGGACTTGACGGTAATCTTTGAAACTGTGTTTCCAGCTCTATCCAGGTTATTGAACAGGTCCTCCTGTGTAGTTCTGGGCTGATTCCTTTCTCAGAATCATCCTTAACTCATGAGGCAAGATCTTGCATGAAGCCACAAACTGAGGAAGATTGACAGTCATCTAGTGTTTCTTCCATTTTCTAATAATTGTGACAACAGTTTTCATCAAACTGCTTGCCTATTGTCCTGTAGCCCATCCCAGCCTGGTGCAGGTCTACAATTTTGTCACTGGTGTCCTTTAAACAGCATTTTGGTCTTGACCATGGTGGAGAGGTTGGAATGAGATTGAGTGTGTGCACAGGTGTCTTTTATACAGGTAACGAGTTCAAACAGGTACAATTAATACAGGTTATGACTGCAGAGTAGGAGGGCTTCTTAAAGAAAAACTAACAGGTCTGTGAGAGCCAGAAGTCTTGCTGGCTGGTAGATGATCAAATACTTATTTCATACAATAAAATGCAAATTAATTATTTAAAAATCATACATGTAAATTTCTTTTATAGAATCTGTCACAGTTGAAGTATACCTATGATAAAAACTACAGACCTCTCCATTATTTGTAGGTGGGAAAACTTGCAAAATTGCCGGTGTAACAGATACTTATTTCCCCCCTGTAGATCTTTGTGTTCCATGTGAAATAGCAATTCTGGAGCATCTTTTCTTATAACTCTGTGTTGTGCTGTTCCTAGAATATGGCACATGGGTGTTACCAACTGTCCTTGCACAGCTGGACATTGACCAATCAGAGAACAAGTGTATGCAAGGACAAACCCCTCTGAAAACTGGAATGGTGACACCCAGATGACTGATTCAGTAATATGTTTCTAAAAAGAATAACAGAGGAACAGCACAACACAGAGTTATAAGATAAGATGCTCCAGAACTGGAACAGACGTATTTATTGTAATAGAAATGTCAAGAGATGTCACAGGTCCTCTGTCCTGGGTTATAAAGGATGACTGAACCCTATTTCCCCCATTCACAATATCAACAGGACCTCCTCCAAAATTTAATATCTGACGGCTTTTCCTTGCAATAAGCCGTCACTTATAGGACAACCAAAAGCTTTAATGATACTTAAGGGTGGTTTTTATCCCTAAATGGATCAATTTGAGTATAAAAGATTGTATAAAAAATGTGTGATCACTGCCTAAGGCAATGTTCACACAGCTTATTGCCGACGTAATTGCGGGGACGGATTTCGTCCCGCAATTACGCCGGCTGCCGGACCCATAGACACTCATTATTCACGGCGCATACACGCCGTAAATAATGTGCATGTCACTTTCTCCCCCCTCGGCGTATTCGCCGAGCAGGGAGAGGGGACGGAATCCATAGTTCTCTATGAGAACTGTGGATTACCGTAATGACTGGGACGTATTCCAGCTGTACTGCAGCGCAAATACGGCGCGCAATATGGCTGCAATCCATCCCAGAATAAGCCGTGTGAATGAGGCCTTAAGGATTCTCCTTTCTTTCTTTACTGCAGACATAGTAAGCTCCTATGTGAAGATTAGATGGTGATTAAGTGTGCTTTTGGTGACAATGACGAATGGTAACCATAATAATAAATCAGACATTCAAGTTATTATTACTATCCATATTCCTGGGAAAAAACATCAGAACAAAAACACCAGGGAATCCAAAGCACACCCATTTCTCTTATTTTTACATCCATGTTTTGAACATCAGCAGCACAGGGCATTTCTTAGGAAATTTAGTTTCTTGGAAGAACACCCTTTTATAAAAATATGGCAATGTGGTAAATGAAGTATAACTTTAGAAACATTGCTCTAGACCAAGAGGAAAATGGCAGCAGTAAATACATGCACAGTGCAATACACTAAAACTACCGACACGTCAATATGATGAGCAAAGCAATGAAATTATTAATATACACATCAAATACGTTTCACATGACATATAGACTGACATTTCATGACAGTATGAGTAAAACTTTTCTTAGGTCAGAATAGAAGTTTAAAGGGAATGTGTTATCAAAAAATGAGTCATTGTTTAAATCCCATTTTTATGTTAAACACATTTTTTAGGATTTTTTTTACATTTTTCACATCACTTTCAATATTTTTTAATAATTCTTAAGTCTTGCAGTTTTCACTTTGGCCACAAGGCCTTGTTTGCACTGCTTTAACAGCAGTCAAAGAGATGCTTTACAGTAGCTTCATGCACATAGGAGACTTAAAGGAGTTGTCTCACTACAGGCTTTCAGCCTACTTCAAAAATCCTATGCTGCCAGACACACTGAATTCAGGGGCGTGCTTCTTGTCTGCCTCTTCTCCTCCCCCTTCCCCCCTCCCCTCAGCACACAGACAGCTCTCCTCCTCTGACTGCAGTAACTTCTATACAGCAGGGGGAGGGCGAGGGGGTTTGCTGCCAGAGTTAACCCTGTGTGTGCCTGCCTAGGTCTGCTGCCGGCTGCTCACTGCTGGATCAGCTGCACTGTCAGCTCCACAGAGTCAGGAGACAGCAGGGAGAGGGCTGATCTATGAGTGTGGAGAGGTCTGTGAAGCTGTGTATGCTAATAGCAGAGCAGGGGGATGTAAGTGTTCCTATACCCCCTGCTTAGCATACAAATCTCCAGGGACATCTCCAGCAACAACAAACAAACCCTGTCAGAACAGACACAGGGCAGCTGTGAAGTGTGTTACTATAATCACGATGTGTCACTAATACAGCAGAGCAGGGAGGGATATGAACCATTCACATGCCCCCCTGATCTGTTCTATTAGTATAGTCAAAGCTCCACAGAAACATCATGATTATAGTAATACACTTCACAGCTGTCACATCCTACTGACCACAGATCAGCCTCACCTGTGCTCTCCTCAATCTGTGTAGAGAGCAGGAGGGAGCAGGCACACACAGGGTTAATCCAGCTACACAGACACAGAAGCCAGAGCCCTCCCCCTCCCTTCCCTACAGAAGCAGTCTGTGCGGGAGGGGCTCTGTGCTCTGACCTATATTCTGAAACAGATGATCTTTATCTCACTGGCTGTCAGTACTGATGACTCAACAGGTCGACTGCTATAGTGATTTGAGGAGCTGATGTACTCCTACTACCAGGGATAACTCAAAATCAGTAGGACATTTGTAATGAACATATATTGCAAAGCTGCTTGTTTTTTAAAGATCTTTTAATTAAAACCCAATCATTGTAGCGAGACAACCCCTTTAAGACTGACTCATTGTCCCACTGACTTCTATAAGAGAGTTTTCTAGTCATGCTCTGTGACCTGGGAAGAAGTCACTGTGCAGGGAGGTGAAAGGGTGAACTGTGACTATCTCCTCTTGTGACTGGTGGATCTTGTGTTATCTATTCACACTGGTGTCTCTTTTTAGTTTCACCCTGCTTGTGATAATAATGAGCAAACAACTGAGAATCTTTCTGTACAGAACAGGAAGTGTCAAACTATTATTAGGCATAGTGACCAAAGTGAAAACTGCAGGACTTAAGAATTATTAAAAAATATTGAAAGTGATATGGAAAATTTTAAAAAATATATAACCCAAAATTCTTAAAAAATGTGTTGAACATAAAAATGTGAGTTAAACAATAAGTAATTTTTGATGACACATTCCCTTTAAGCTTTTGATGACGGGCCATGACAGATGTAATGGACCTAGATATGTTGCATTGATTTATAAAGCGTCTGCCAAGTTTTAGTTTTTCAACTGTGAGAAATGCAAGCTGTTAAAGAGATGGATACCTGTCCCAAGTACTGAAGTGTGAAAAATGCTTAGTGGTCACCATGGACTTTTAAAAAAAATTTACTGTGAAATTTCGCAATGCTTATCTTTTTTTCTGAACTTGACACAATCACAATGGATAAAGTAGCACATTTTAAACATCAGGTAAAGTTTAACAAGCTGAAAGATTACATAGTAAGACCGGAAAGTGCATCCCTGAGTAATGGAAAACCAATTTCTAGCAAGTAGCCCCTTATCTTTACAATGTGTGTGGACTGGACACATTATCATATTCCCACAAAACACAAATCTTATAATGCCTTGGGCAATATAACATATACTTTAGACTTTTAAAAGTGCTTAGGTATGTAAAATTGCAATGACAGATTTTAGCTTTATGGTATGTCTCTACATATTTTCTTCCCTGCTATTGTTGTTATTCAGGTCACTCATTATTAACAGTGCAAGGTGTCCATTTGATTGATGTGTGGTAGAACAAGTGGTGTAAAAATACAGGTGTAAACTCCATGTATGTAGATCAATACACAACATGATTATGCACAGGGATGTATACATCTACTGGGATATATACAGTTGTGTTCAAAATATTAGCAGTGTATTCAAAAACATGAACGAAGAACAAAAATCTTTATAATAGTTTCTATTTCCATGCATTGGGAATATTGCACACTGTTTTCTAAATCAAAACATGATGAGAAGTGTATATATTTCTTAACTACTTTACAGAAAATAAGAAATGAACATTGGACTGTTCCAAAAAGTAGCAGTGTCTGCAGTGTAAACAACTTCTGGCACCTGTCAACTGTCATTCCAGCCCGGGATGCTTTGACTACATTCCACACTTTACCTGCATTTGTTGGCTTTGCCTCAGAAACGGCATGTTTGATATCACCCCACAAGTGTTCCATCGGATTAAGGTCTGGGGATTGGGCTGGCCACTCCATAATCTCAATTTTGTTGGACTGGAATCAAGATTTTGCTCGTTTACTGGTGTGTCTAGGGTAGTCTTGTTGAAACACCCATTTCAATGGCATTTCCTCCTCAGCTTAAGGCAACATGACCTCTTCAACTATTTTGATATATGCAAACTGGTCCATGATCCCTGGTATGCAGTATATAGGCTCAGCACCATAGTCAGAAAAAAATGCCCGTGTTATGATGCTTGCACCACCATGTTTTACTGTCTTCAGAGTGTACTGTGGCTTGAATTCATAGTTTGGGGTTCATCTGATAAACTGTCTGCGGCCCTTAGACCCAAAAAGAACCATTTTACTTTCATCAGTCACAAAAGGTTTCTCCTTTTCTCTTTTCGCCAGTTGTTGTGTTCTTTGGCAAATTGGATTCGCTTCCACATATGTCTTTTTTGTAACAGTGGGACTTTGCGGGAACTTCTTGCTCATGGATTAGCTGCACACAGGTATATTCTGTCACAGGACTCACAGGTAACTTGAGACTGTCTTTGATCATCCTGGAGCTGATCATTGGCTGAGTCTTTGCCATTCTGGCTATTGTTCGATCCATTTGAATTGCCGTCTTCCATTTTCTTTCACGTCTCTCCGGTTTTGCTTCCATTTTAAAGCATTGGAGATCATTGTAGCTGAACAGCTGATCATTTTCTGCACTTCTTAATAGGTTTTACCCTCTCCAATCAACTTTTTAATCAAAATACACTGTGCTTCTGAAAAATGTCCCATATTTCTCAAGGAGAAATGAATGTAAAACATGTGCTGGCTTCACCATTAAATAAGGGCCACCTGATTCACACCTGTTTCTTCACAGAATAATTGACCTCACTAATTGAACGCCACACTTCTATTATTTTAAACACAACTGTATATCAATGTTAACTTTTTCCAGTGAGTTTTAAAATGGCTTCTGTATAGTGTGGAAAATAAGTATTTTATACACTGGAGATTTCGCAAATGTAGAATGTAGAGGTCTGTAATTTTTATTGTAGGTACACGTCAACTGTGAGAGACAGAATCTAAAAAAAAAATCCAGAAAATTCCATTGTATGATTTTTAAATAATTAAGTTGCATTTTATTGTATGAAATAAGTATTCAATACAATAGAAAAACAGAACTTAACGTTTGGTACAGAAGCCTTTGTTTTTAATTATAGAGGTCACACGTTTCCTGTAGATTTTGACCAAGTTTGCACTCACTGCAGCAGGGATTTTGGTCCACTCCTCCATACAGATCTTCTCCAGATCCTTCAGGTTTCGGGGCTGCTGCTGGGCTCCTTCCAAAGATTTTCGATTGGGTTCAGGTCTCGGGGCTGTTGCTGGGCTCCTAACTAAGATTTTCGATTGGGTTCAGGCCTGGAAACTGGCTAGGCCACTCTGGGACCTTTAAATGCTTCTTAGTTGCCCTGGCTGTATGGTTTGGGTCATTTTCTTACTGGAAAACCCAGCCATGACCCATCTTCAATGCTTTTATTGAGGGAAGGAGGTTGTTGGCCAATATCTCATGACACATGGCCCCATCCATCCTCCCTTCAATACGGTGCAGTCATCCTTTCCCCTTTGTAGAAATGCACAACCAAAGTAGGACGTTTCCACCCCCATGCTTCACTGTTGGAACGGTGTTCTTGGGGTTGCAATCATCATTCTTCTTCTTCCAAATATGGCGAATGGAGTTGATACCTGGCGTGAACAGGGGGATTTTGCATGCCCTGCAGGATTTTAATCCATGACGGCATACTTACTAACGGTAATCTTTGAGACTGTGGTCCCAGCTCTATTCCAGTCATTCACTAGGTCCTCTCATGTTGTTCTGGTCTGATTCCTGACCTTTATCAGAATCATCCTTACCCCACAAGGCAAGATCTTGCACGAAGCTCCAAACTGAGGAAGATTGACAGTCATCTAGTGTTTCTTCCATTTTCTAATAAATGCACCAACAGTTGTTGCCTTCTCACCAAGCTGCTTGCCTATTGTCCTGTAGCCCATCTCAGCCTTGTGCAGGTCTACAATTTTGTCCCTGGTGTCCTAAGACAGCTCTTTGGCCATGATGGAGAGGTTTTTGTAGATTCTGTCTCTCACAGCTGAAGTGTACCTATGAAAAAAATTACAGACCTCTCCATTCTTTGTAGCTGAGAAAACCTGCAAAATCACCATTGTATTAAACAGGGCCAAGACAAGGGGTAAGCAGAGGTGGGCACAGTTAAGTGCTTGCTGTGTCCGTAACATAACAACCCTGACTAACTCACACCGACAGAATGAATAATTATAAGTGCTGCAGCGCACAGGTCACTAAGCAGCAGCCACTGACCTTTTGCACTCAGTTAGTGGCTACTGTTATCTCCACCTACATTGACCCCCCCTCTGTTGCGGGGGCCCCGGGTTTTCTTTTGGAAAACACCTGCCCAGAAAAGAAGGGGTTTCCCGCCCTTTCACAAAACCTGAGTTTGTCTATCCCCTCCCTGTTTTTTGATTTTGGCGTGCTGACAGGGAAACAGTCGTCAGGGGGACCACACGACCTAAATTTGTCTGTCCCTAATAGTAAAAAAGGGGGCACCCTGCCCCCATGAACCCCTCCCCAAATCACCCATTTCCCGAGTGCGGGTGGGGCCACAGTCACTAAAGGGGGACATTTTGCTACTGACGGGGTGGGGGGCAGTCACTGTTGTTATTACTAATAGAGTGGGACAAACAAAGGGAAGAAGAAAAAAGAAGCAGAGAGAGAAAGGGCCCACTTTGGATTAGCTTCCCGGGCCCGGGAAAATCCCCTTTACAAAAGTGATCCCTGTTCTTCCTCTTCCCCCCTGTATGTGTGCCCTTTAAAAGTTTTCTTTTGGCCCTAAGGGTTTGGGAGGTAAAACCCCTGAAAGTTTCGGGTGGTCCACGGGGCACCCACAAAAAACAAGGAAAAAAAAAAAAAAAGGGAAAAAAAATGCTCCCCCCTAAAAAAATTTTTAAATTGGATTTGGTTCAAATCCTCCTTCCACGGGGGGGACAAAAAAAAAAAACCCCGGTTTTTTGGAAACCATTTTAGAAAATTTAAAGGGAAAAAAATTTAAAGTTAAAGGTGGGAAAGGGCCAGTTTTGCCCGGCCCCTTTAAAATTAAAAAAAATAGAAATTAAATATTTTTAGGAAAAAATAAAAAAAATTTTAATTTTTTTTAATTTATATTAAATAAAAATTTATTTTTTAAAAAAAATATTTTTTGTTTGTTTTTAAAAAATTGGGTTAAGGGGGGTTTTTTTAAAACCCCAAATTTTTTTCCCCAAAATTTTTTTAAAAAGGGGAAAAAATTTCCCACGGGCCCCTCCAAAAGAAAAAATGGACATTTTCAAAACCCCTTTTAAAATTTGGGAAAAAGCCTTGGCCTTTAAAAAGGAATAAAACCCCAACCAAATTACCCCCAACCATTTTTTCCCTTTTTGAAGGGGGCCCGTGGAATTTTTTTAAAAACTTTAATTTTATTTTTTAAAGTAATTTTTATAATATATAAAATTTTTATAAAATAAAATATAATATATAATATAATATATATTTTATAATATATTTTTATATTTTTTTGGTGTGTTTTATAAACCATACCCCAGCTAAATAAGGGTGCCAATATCGGTAGCCACAGAAAATACAAAAGAAAAAACCCGAAGGGTTTTTTTAAGGGTTTCCCCTTTGGTTAAATTAAATTACTCTCTGTATTCTACAGTTTAAAAAAAATTTCCCGGCATTTTCCAAAATTTTAATGTAAATTATGTTTTAGTATAAGAAAAAAAAAACCCAAAACCCTTTTAAAAATTTTTTTTACATATTTTTGTCCCTTCCCCTAAGGGGACCTGAGTGGGGTTGCTTTTTTTTTTTCGGGTGAAGTTTTTTCCTTTTTATTGGTACTAGTTTGGGACAGATGCTACTTTTTTTATCACTTTTATTCCAATCTGAAACGACCAGAAAAACTCCATTTTAGCGTTTGGAATTTTTCTACGGTGTTCAGTGTACAGAATAAATTATGTTTTTCTTTGCTGTTTTCCCCACCTCCTGTGCAGTTTTCCCTCCTGTGACCCGGGAGAGTCCTGTGCAGTGCAGAGAGTTTAAACTAGTTGCTCTCTGTTCTGCCATTAATGCGGCGGGTCCAGGCCCGCACACCGACACGCCACCCGGACCGCCACCGTTTGCGGGCAATAAAGAAAAAAATTTGGAGTCAGGGCCCCCCGGGTTTTTCCCCGGAGGGCCAATCTGACCTGTTTTTTTTGAAAGAACCCAAAAAAGAGTCCATAGCAACCAAAAAAATTTCAGTTTTTTCTTTTCCCTTTACTTTTTTTTTCAATTTTTAGGTTAAATTGCGGGGGTTTGCCACTTGAAAATAAAATTTAGGGGTTTAGGGATTTGCATTTTGTAAACTTGGGGGGCCCATGAAAATAAAAAGCTGTAATAGCATAAGACTGTTTTGTTGCTCATAGCAACTAATCGACCCAAAAGAAACCCAAAACAGGGCTCACCCTTTATTTTTTCGGCAAATATAAAACATGAAACGGGAGCTGTGTTTGGGTTTTGCATGAAGACATTCTTAGACCTAAAACAACTTTTCATACATAGGCTCTTGGCTCAAAAAAGGTTTCCACACGGTGATAAAAACCAGTATTGTATATATTTACTTGAAATGGGCACTTCTTTTGTCATTGTACTATTTTTCTTTGGGGCAGCTCACAAAGGAATAAACCCTGATGATATAGAAGAATAGCGCGGCACCCTGGTGGCCATTTCTAGCTACACAATATCCCATATCAATTCAAAAATTGAGCAGCTTTTCCTCCGGGTTCCCCGCCATCCCTTGCGGGGCTATACCACAAACATTTAGCAATTCCACAAATTCATCCTTTTAACACAGTTTAATTAAATTTTTTAAGACCAGCTTTTATATTGGGAAATACCAGCTCGGGTTTGCAGATGGGGACCCCTTCAAAAACCTCCCATGTGCTGCCCATTCATTATTAAAGTGGCGGAAAGTAACATTTTATTTTTTCAGGATTTACGGGGACCCCCAGGGGGAAATTTTAAAGGGCCCTTTCCCACAGTAAAAAAAGCTTGGGCTATCATTGCACACAGAGGTTATAAAAAATATTTCGGGATATGCCAAAAAAGGGAAAAAAACTCCAGAAAACCCTATTGAAGCGGGCCAGTGCATACAGGGATCCTTAAAACCCACCGTGGAGTTCTTCCCTAGAGGCCCACCATTTTGAATTATTTTTTGGGGGGACCCAGAAAAGGATTTGTTGATAACAAAAAGGAAAAGCAACACAAAAACTGGTTAATGTAATGAGGGGTTTGGGGGATGGGGCAACATGTTAAATTGCGAGAGTGTGATTTAGCTTAGAATTCGGCTTGAATTAACACTATAGCTAGTAATGAGGAGAGGGGAGGACTTTCAGCAAGCACACGCATGGAGGGAAGTGGGTGGGGGGAGCACCATTTTTCTTATGTGTCTAGAGCACCAAAATCCCTTGTCCCAGCCCTGGTATCAAATACTTATTTTCTCCACTGTATATACATACACACATATAATTTTGCTTGCTTGCACCTACTGAGTTATCTTATAGTTAAAGTTTGTAGATCGTTTTCTTGGAGTCTCTTAATATACAACATTAGGATGCTGTAGTTTCGTATCTCACTACAAAGAAGCACTGGAGTCAGATGGATAACACCACATGATGGATTACAGCTGTGGGGTGCATGCACATTTTACTGTACATTTTAAATCACCCACCAAAGTCAATGAGGTAAAAAAAAAAAAAAACATCAATTTGCTACATAAATTAATATGCTATGTATTTATAAATCCATACTGTAGGTCAAGGTTTCAATCTACTACTACTGCAATACTGCACTCGGTGTGCACAAATCGGCATATAATCTGTCCAGTGTGCATTTACCTTGATGCGGGTATGATGCATATTTTAAGCCACTTTTTCTTTATGGATTAGACAATCCATTGTGTATTCCAGTGGCATCAAATAAATAAGATTTTATAAAATCTCATCCATATTTTGAGGAAAGAATTGACCTTTGGTGCAGATTTTCAAACTTTAGCAGTCAATTCATGTTGTATGAACCAAATACATCTCAGTTTTGCTAGAATTTATCACCATCCCTGGCAACCAATCAACGGCCTTCCAATCACCTTGGCAAAATTCTCTCGGGTGCCTATTTAACCTGAGAGAGGGGCAGGAGTCCTACTAACAGCCTGCTGATTAGATGCCAGGTATACGGACTAATTCCGGCAAAATTCAGCTCAATTTGATTTGGCCCGAGCTAAATCTAAAGCCCAATACTAGTTGTGGATTTTCCCTGCTGTAATTAATGACGAAGTTCAAATCAGTCGTGAAATGTACTACAATAGATTCTGCAGCTGATTACATGTAGACTTACATGCAGACCTGCAGCAAAATCTGAACATCTTTTAAAATCATTGAAATTTCTCTCTTTCAGAATCTGCAGAAAAATGTACACGATTTTGTGCAGATTTTTATTTTAAGTTTTCTTAAATCCGTAGCAATTCTATTGTGTGTGGACATACCCTTATGGAGTGCTGGATCGAGGTTTGTTAAGGAAAAAGTTTAATGAGTTCATTTTGTACAGTTACAATGTTCTGCGTAAAGTTTGAGAAGCAGAGTTCAGACTTTAATAAGTTCAGCAATAAAGAATTTACTACCTCTTTTCCTACCCTCATCTAGCCTGTTTACTCACATTTCCTATGTAACTTGGATTTGTATCAGGAAGAGTCCGATTCAAAAGACCATGCCATATGCCATTACGAGATTACCTTGCTAAGTTTGTTAGTGTACTTAAAATGTTCTTTTATTCTGAAATAATAGCACTGAGGATCCCCAAAGCTTTGTTAATACATTATATCCTTATCAGTGTTTACATCAAGAAGCACTCCTGTGTAGAATGACTTCAGAGTTTACACAGCTGCGACTCTATAAAATTTCATTTAACTCCTTGATACATTGCCAGCCTGGCCTATATGACTTCATATAGTGAGATGTTTTCAAGCTCCGACCACCTATTGAGGACAACTCTCCCGCCAGTAATGGGAGCTAAAGCACCGACATACCACTTAAATCCACTAATCAAATAAA